>SCLH01062612.1:0-19370 GCA_004367855.1 Oikopleura vanhoeffeni
TGAGAAAATATAGTTTGAATTCAATTCTAATGTACTTGTTAAATATCCAACTTTGATTGGTCGCGGGGCCCCGCGGTCTTATACTACGCTCACTACCACACATCAGACTGCGCTATTGTCTGCGACGCCGCTTCTTCAATCGCGATGCCTGGCAAATGGGTTCGCATTTCAAGACGAAACCGGGGTGGCAATGGTCAATTGTCGCAAAAGTACAAATATTTGGACCAAATATTACCTCTCTGTTATATTTGAAAAAACTTGCATCCTAAAAAAAATCGAAAGTTACGGATTGCTCGTCGTATCAAAAACGTGTTTACAAAATTGACGGAATTATTTTTCAAAATTTAGCTCCTCTTTGGTTCTTCAAGGTGCAAATTCGAAACTTATACATGTATGAATTTGCAGCTGAAAACTCCGTGCGGAGAGTTTGTTAAGAGTTTTGTCAAAATTTCTCGGATTTGGTTTCAGATCCACCAAAAAACAGTATCAAGATAGGTTTCAAGTACCAGTGTGGACCATTTTGATTGCTCAAATTAATTTTTATAATAAATGAATTTTTTCATGGAATACTAATTTTTTTTTATTTTAACTGTTATGCATGCACAAAACACTTTCCTGAAAACTGGCTAATCTCACATTTGTATTTAATGTCTAGTTTCGAAATATTTTTTTCGGAAGTTAAGCTTCGGCGAAAAATCTCAAAAATAAACTTCCCGTGATACAGTATTAGAACCAAATATCCAAAATAACAATGAGTATCATTTTTGGAATCGCCGCAAAATTTTCCATAATTTATTCGGAAAAAACAATTCTGCGACATTTTTTTGCCCTTTACAGAAGGTTTTAGGAAGGCTTGAGCCGATATATTGGCTCTGTGATTCCAAGGGTTAAGTGATTAAATATTTGTATTTTCAACAAAAATATCCTTTCCATCTCAGATTCCATGAATTTTGGTAATTTAAAATTTCAAGCAAACCGAAATAATAATTTCCGAATTACCCTATTTTTGCGTGTGATTTTTTTGCATGTGATTTTTTTGCATGTGATTTTTTTGCATGTGTCTTTTTGGTTCAAAATTACGATCAAAAGGCTTGAAATATGACTCTTGTAATATAAGTCACGAATATATTTTAGACGAACCAGATTTTTCATGACGCACTCAAAGTAATTTGTTATAAAATCCTTTAACGCCCACGAAATTCGGCGATATTGGCACTATCGGCGATATGGGCACTAAAAGTCTTTTGACCATATACAGACAAATTGCATAGGTTTTTTCGACGATATTGGGCCGGCGAAATCCCATTGGGGCCTTCTGCTGTATTTTCACCTCAGTGTAACACATTGCATACTCGGCGTGTTGACGTTATCTACTGTATTATATTTTGTTCATTAATAAAAGTGAAATAATGTGACTTCTGGATATATTATTAACCACTTAACAAATCAGTCAGTGGATAAATAATATAAAAAATAATGTTATGACAAATTGATAATTACATTCTTCTTCCTGGCTATAAATCTGCCTTTTATGCTTAAACCTGAATATAAAATGTTTCCACAAGATGACTCTAAAATGAATAAAGAGGGGTTGTGGTTGATTCTATCCTAAAATCAATCGTTTCAATTATGACGCGTTTAATTTTGGTCTTGTTTCCAGCTTTACGGTTCATTATAGAGCTATAAAAGACAAAATGTTCCAAATTATGTTCCATTTTATATTCTGTTGTTTTTTGAAGTGAAAAGAGAAATATGTCTAAGAAATACGTATTATTGGCCTCAGTTGTTAATTCCTACGCCATTGTATGTGAAGAAAATGCATGGATTGGACCAAGGTACAGTTTTCGTAACATTTTTAATTGTTGAAATTCTCACTTGATTCATCAAGACATATATATGTACAGGGGGCGGGGTCTGGCAATATCGCCGAAAGATTTTTGCCGTAAAAATTCGGCGATATGGGAACAAAAATAAATTTTTTGTTCAAAAAATAAAAAACGCGTAAGTCAAACAATTTTTCAATTTTATAAAGAGTTTCACAGTAGGTTTGAATGACGTGAATCACCAAAATGCGTAGAATTTAATACTCAACAAATGAAATCAATTAAAAGTTGATTAAAGAATATTTGGGAAATTAAATCCTGGAAGTGACGTCATTAATGACGCACACACAGTAACTTGAGATATAAATCTCAGAAAAATTTGGTGATTTCGTCAAATTCGGCGATATTGGCACATTCGGCGATATTGGCACAGGAAGTATTTTAACTAAAAATCGTGAAATTGGGTAGGTTTTTTTGCGGCGATTTCGGCAAATTCAGCGACATTAGGCCGGCGATATCAGGCCCTCCTGTATAAAGTATTCATAATTCAGACAAATTAATACTTAACCGCTTGGACTGATCGTTATGGACCAGTTTTGTTTTATTTTTTGAAAGCGACGATTTGCAATAAAAAAATCCAAAAGTTTAAAATGAGTACCGATTGAAAACTAATGATTTTTTTCCTTGGTCTTGAAATGACCAGAAGAAAATTATCTACAAGATACAAGAACAAAATCGGTACCCATTTTTGTTTCTTGAAATTTGTTATTTCCAATCGTCAAGAGCCTTTTGGAAAGATCATTTCCCGAGGTCATATATTCTTGTTGAGATCTCTGCGGCTATATGCTATATGCTACCTATATCCCTTTTCCAACGGAACTCCATCTCAAAAACGTTTACTATCTCTATAGCGCGTGTTCGAATCCCACTGATGTTGTCTGAGTGATTGTTTCAGTAATTGCTTGAGTGATTACACACCGATAAAACTAAGCGGTCCTATTATTAAGACCCTTGTCTATAATCATACTCAAGACAATCACTCAGACAACATCAGTGGGATTTGAACAGGCGCTATGGAGAAAGTAAACGTTTTTGAGATGGAGTTCCGTTGGGAAAAAGATATATATGGGTAATAAACAAAATTACATTTTCTTCTAAAAATTTTTCTACACAATCACATTTTCTTATGAAAAATAACTTGAATATTTTTGGTCAAAAGATCCATGAAGATTTTATTCAATATGAAATTAAAACTTGTAAATGCAACTTTTTGAACCTCTGTGTACTTTTGAACCTCTTTGTACTCATTTTTTCAAAATTTAAAAGCTAAATATCCAAAAACTTACTTTGTGACGTCTATCTTGTTGACGTCTGTCTGCAATTTTCTTTAGCCTGTAAGAGTTTCTCATCCTGAACTCGCTCTGAAATTACAAATAAA
The DNA here is from genome assembly GCA_004367855.1 of Oikopleura vanhoeffeni. Classification (NCBI taxonomy): domain Eukaryota; kingdom Metazoa; phylum Chordata; class Appendicularia; order Copelata; family Oikopleuridae; genus Oikopleura; species Oikopleura vanhoeffeni. Next base: position 3,262 of record SCLH01062612.1, read on the forward strand.
AAAATATTATTTTTGTGTGATCATTTTTATACGAACTGTCTCAATTTCAGGGGGTTAATTAAAAATGCATTGCTATAATGATAATTAATGGTATAGAAAATACCGTATATTTGAGGTCTTGAGAAATTCTCGTAGACTGAAAATGAGATTGAGTTCAACTGGAAAATAATTTGAATCAAGTCAAGTTTTCTTTCAGTTACCGTCTTTATTACTTGATTTGATTGATACGATAAGTAAAAGAGGGTGGTGCTGACCATTTTGACTTTAAGTTTTAGATTATAGATTTTTGAGATAAATTTTAACATAGGAAGTTCCTATTAGGAACCAAAGATACAAAATAGACAAAAATGGATTAACAAAAATACTCGATGAATTTTTTAAAGTTCCTTGCAGTCAAAAGGTCGATATTGCGACTTATTTCCGAGGTTTTCGGTGTACCTCTGTTTGAGCACCATGTCATGAGCCAAATATATTTTTTGTGTTATTCTTGTTGCTTAGGTTATTTTAGCGCTACATGATCTTTGGAAATAATTAATATTCTGTGTGACAATAATAATGATAAAAAACTGTTATTTGTATAGAAAATTTTGTTTTAATTTTTTATTGAAAATTTTATATCACCATCAGGGATGGTCCATCCCCCCTTAATAGAGATTAATAATTGAACTTTCAAATTAAGTGGCGAATGTTGTGCACCCAAATCATGTGAAATTAAAGATATCTGTCCTCAAAGATCGAGGTGTGACGATATATGTATCCAATATTCGATATCTGATGTTTCCAATTATTCATGTGTCTGTGACGAAGAATTCGAATTCATAGATGGGCAAGGGTTATATTTAAAAAATTTCTCTTTCCCGTTTAGCGAACAGTAAACAGTGTTACCTTTATCCCTTATTCACACTTCTGTAAATATCCCGGCCCGGATTAGGAAACGTAGTGTGTTTTTAAGTAGCAGAGCCGAGATATTTACAAAAGTGTGAATAGGGGATATAGTGCGGCTTATCTAGGTTCTCATTAATTCCCGCTCTGGATAACGCCTCTGACTAGATAAGTCCCCCCCCTTTAGGGCATATTTGATTTTCGACCACCTATGACTAGGTATTGCCCCCTTTAAAAATAAGAAAATAAAAATTTTCTATTTATTTTATTCAGAAACTCAACAGTTTTTCACAATATCAAATTATTTTTTTGTGAAAAAATTATATATTTCTGATTGGATCTTTGCAAATAGCCGACTTGCTTTAGCATTGCTTAACCAAACTCGTAGACTCTTTTTCTGACGCATCGCCATTCACCATTTAATCGCATTTTACGACGCTTGATCATCAATGACAAGATCAGTTATAAAGTTAAAGATATACTTTAAAACAAAATGACGTTTGTGCGTTTTTTTATTGGAAAGTTTTACTGTATTACAGTACTTATTTTTTTTCAAATATTTGAATCACCCAATTAAACCTTTCATCGTGATTAAAAAAAAATTCTAAGACTTTTTTCCCATAACACCAATGGTGTAACACCATAACCCAAAAATGATCACGTGACCGTTTATTCAAGAAATAAGGTCGGCCAAAATAGTACTGTCCTTTTTCAAACATTGCTTAAATCACTTTTTGAAAAAATATAGAAGTTCTTTAGAAGTTTTTAAGATTACACTGAAGTCCTCAAACAATCACATGACCTTCAAATTAAGAAATAAGGTTTTGGTTCAAGTACAAAAATAGTACTCAAATAACGCCGAAAAATTTTGAGGACTAATAAACGCATAATCTAAGAATTTTGAACATAATGGCAATTTCCAAAAACGTCACGTGATCTTATTTTTTTAAGAAATAAGGATTTATATATGAAATATTTCAAACCTTATTTTTGAATTATTTCGTAACCTGATTTTCTTCGGACTTTAATGTAATGAGAATAAAGTCTTAAAAAAGTTTAAAGTTTATCAACTTATGTTTTTGACCTAATTTTGATTACTTTTTCAAATCACCGATTATCGTCTATCGTATATCAAATTACCGTCATTTCAAAAGTTCATCTTAAAGACTTGTAGAGTACCCTCAGAAGAATCGGAAGGGTCGACTTTTTGATGAAAATAATAGTTAACTATGAGTCAATTATGTACTCAAAGGTCGCCAGAGAGCAAAAATCCCTGTAAAAATCTGACCATTTTGCTCTCTAGTGACCTTAAGTACATAATTGACCCATAGTTGCGAATATGGTCATTAGAAAGTCGACCATTTCGATTATTCTGGTGATACTTGCAACTTTAAACGATGAACTTGAAATTGACCTTGAGCTGGAACGAGAAATAAAATATTCCACAACAATTAAAAGTCATTTAACAAGAGAATTTTGTATAAAACATATACTTATTTTTAGACAGAGCGATAGAAAATCATTTGAAGTTTGATAAATGGTAGTTTCAAATGAAATTAAACGTTTTATTTGATCTTATTAGTGCACTTTTGAGTGTAACTGGAGGTAATTTTTGCATCTTTTTGTTTTCTTATCCCCAAATTTTTTTTAAAGCGATGATATCCCTTTTGACGCCTGGTTTAGGCTGCAGGGCCGATATAAAAATAATGACATGTGTTTTCAATCGGATATCAACTGTATTATTTTTTAACCCGATAAAAGAGAATGTTGCGATATTGACCAGTGTTTTGATTCACCATGTCCATCTAACTCTGACTGTATAAATGATTGCGTAGGTTATACATGCAAATGCCACGAAGGTTTCACAGCTGTTGGAGATGAATGTATAGAAGGCGCAACTTATACCAACCAATATGCACCACCACAACCACAGGAAAAGTGACAAATTTAAAGATTCAGACTGGTCGCTAAAAAATGCGGCAGTTCAGATCAAAGATCTGGAATACGTCAAATTTCAGAAACCAATGGCTAAATTAATTGTTATATTTGAAGATGAATTTTACATCAGAAACAATATTCAAAATATGATAATTTTTTCTATAAATCCTGATCCTCGGAACTTCCGACTTGGAAGAGTCTCCTCAATGAGGAGTCCTCATTCCATAAATTTGGAAAATAAAAAATATTTATAAAAATGGTGAAGCATAATTTAAATTTTAAAAAGTGAAATAAAATATTTCAACCTATCGTGCAGTTGATGTCATGCGTATAGCCGTTATTTTTAAAATCAGTCATAGTCGGCGAGGATACAAAAAATAAAATAAATAAACTTTTCACGATGCGTTGCGGTTTATTCCACGATGGAATGTCCATCTTTATGTAAAGAAATAAATTAAAAAAAATCTGAATTTTCAAAGTCTAAAGAAATCGAAAAAAATTGAACAGGGGCTTTAAAAAATATCGGACCTACTTTTCACCAATGAGGCTGAGCTGAAAATGCGTAGAATTTTATTAAATTTTTTTTACTTCACATCAACTGCATCGTAGTATGAGAATAACAAAAACACAAACGTAATTAAATAATATTAATATTTTCAAAACAAAATTATTAACGCAAAATAGTGAAAATTTTCTGTTTGGACGATGTAATTTCAATAATTGAGCTCAGCAGTAGGTTGCTGCAGGCTTGTAAAAGGGAAGAGGAATAAAGGGGAAGGAAACTTTCCCCTCTTTCCTTTCCCGGGAAAGGAAGAGAAGGGAACCAAACTCAAGGGGAAGAAGAGGAAGGAAAAAAACAGTAGGATCCCCTATATTTCCCTCAAAAAATAAAAGATTTCAACTTACAGAATTAATTTTTAGTACATAATCCTGCTTTTGATTTGTCAGAATTACAGTTTATGTCTTTTATATTATAAAGGGGGAAGGAAAGAGGGAAATGTTTTTTTATAATTTATAATCATTTTATTAAACAAATGTTCATAATTGGGTTAAAATATTGATTTGGGAAAGGGGAACGGAATCGCAAAAAGGGAAAGGGAAGGGGGAAGAGCCAACAGTAAGGGAACGTTCCCTTTTACAAGCCTGGGTTGCTGAAAATGTGAAAAATCTTTAATTTTTGCAGAAAAATCAGCGTGATTCTTTTTAATATAAATTAAAATACTAATCCAAATAATTAAACGAAGCGATCCTTTGAAAAAACATGACAGGATAGTCTTTCTCATACTGTTTTCAAAATAAAAAATTGTCTCTCACAAGTATTCGAGTGCATACGAAGATCCGCATTTTCATATCAGTGGAATTTCGGAAGAACAGCTTGGTTTCTCATAATTATAGTTTATTGTGTTTTGATGAATTTGACAGATTTTTTTTGAGAAACCTAAAAAGCCCGATTTATGCTTTGATTTAAATGGCATGGCTGGAACAGACATGACATTGGTGAAAGACGAAATTTCTGGATTTTCTGTTGTTGGTCAATTATACAGCCCCGATGGAATTTCAAAGAAATGGTTAATCTGAAAAAAGTTGGCAATTTGTGACCAATTAATCATTGGAACATTGTTCCTCGAACAAGCATTTTCTGCAGTTTAAGGGGGGTACTGGTCGCTGGTTTTATGAGGCATTTGGGGCTTGGAAAATGGTCCAAATTGATTTTAGATGATAACCAAGTGTACTACCGACCAAATTATCGGAAAACTTTTCGAAATTTTCGTATTTTTTAGTTTTTTTTCGAAGTATTTTTTTCAAAATGAAGTTCAAAAACAACGTTTGCTTCAATTTAACCACTAAAACTTGTAAATTTCACCTTGACGTAAGCCAATTTTCTTATCAGTGTTTTTGTGGCTTTCTTTTGATACTACTTTCGAAAAAATCGAAGCACATTTTTGTCCGGAAAAGTGACCTTCAAAAATTTATATTTTGAGTTTGGGGTCGAAATTTGAAAAAAAGAGGAGTTTCTATGTGTTCTGTGCTGGTGTTTGCTGGAATTTGAGTGGATTTCAAAATATAAACTAGGAGAAGATAGATTTTTGGTGAAAAAAATGCTAAAAATCGCAACTAATCGGTAGTTTTCTGCGATTTCTGGAAAAACTGAAGTGATTTTTGAAAAAAAAACACTTCTAGAGAACCTTAGTTTATAAGTCATACGGGATATGTTATAATTTGAGCTGCTTTCTAAATAAACCCTGAGAGGAGATAGATTTTGAAATTTGGTCGAGGGACACCTTGTACTGGTAACGTATCTCAGAGTGTATCGGAACAAAAAGTCATTGACCAATGGTTTTGACAAGATTAAGGGTAGATCTACAACATGGCTAATCTTAATTGTCACATAGTTTCTCGGTTAGGCTGATTTCTTATCCAGAAAAGTCAATTCCAGCGACCAGTACCCCCTTAAGGGGGTTATAGGTGCGATTTACATGCACTTCAATTGGTCACCCGGTGATAGGGCCACTAGGCCAAAATTTTTATTCATATCACTTGAAATATAATTTTCAAGCAAAAACAGCAATGAATACTAAACTAACATTTGGTTCGAATTCAAGATTGGAAAATTTCACCGAGATTTTTTCATTAACCTTATACAGAAAACATTTTTCGAAAATATTCGTATTTTTTCGCCATGGAATGTCATAGTGGACATAAATAGTCAGGGAGTTAATTGCGACACTCATTCCAGTTCACGAGGAAAAGTTGTTCCGAAGTTCACCGATGAATCACAGATTGTTACTTATGGAGATATTTTGATCGGAAAAATTAGGCACACAAACAAGGGTTACAGAGTTAAAATATCAATAATTGATGGCTCTATTTTCGAGTGAGTTATTTAACATTCAAATATGCTTTCACACACATGCAAAAAAAAAGATAAATTTCTAAATTTTCGGAAATATTCTTGATGTTTTTAGAATGATAATTCATCAAGGCTTTGCAAAATTTACTGGAACTTAATTTTTAGCTTAATTCTTATCAGCCAAATCGGAACGCCCAACTTATACAATTTTGAGTTTGTGTAAACAAATCATTAGTTGCGTGGTAGACATGGTTTTTGTAATGGACTCGCTTTACTGACATATCTGCCGATTTGAAAGTGCTTATTATCGTTTGCTTACCCAAAATTAATGTGTTTCAGCTCATTAAAATTTTTTTTTTCTTATTATGGAAAAAGGATTTTAATTTTTGAATTCGTAAAAAATCTCAAAAAAAAAACATGAACAATTTTCCGCATTTTTCGTCCAAAATTTTATTTTATTATTTTATTGAAATTTTTGGGTAAAAAGAAAAAAAATAGCCACTTTAACTTTTTTCATACATGTATATGCCTACAAATTTTCTTATCGCCGTTTGAAAAAACATAAAAATCTTTATTTTTAATCTTTTGTCGACTATTTTAAAATATTATTAAAATTTCCGCAAATCAAGTCCAAAATTTTTGCTAGTAGTTTTTTGAATTCTTTATAAAAATTAAACAGAATCACTTATTAAATTTTATGGTATCTATTAAATCTCCGTATGTCAACTGATGGTCTCGCGATTATCATTTCTAAACTATTGATGAAATTTACAATAGTTGGCTATACAACCGGTAAGTGCCATTTGTCACTCAATTAAAAAAAAATATTACTGCTAATAAATCTCAATATGATGTCGAGTGTACTAGGCGTCATTTCTTGTGATAGTCAGTACATTTTAATATCAAAACGCAATTGAAGGTCAAATTTTATCTCAAAAGACGTTGTTTTTCTCTAGTTTTGACCATTTTTTCATGGAAGAAAAACTTCGATAAAAAGAAAGTTTTTAATGTGCAGATTTAACCCGCCTTTTTAGCGCAGTACACCCGACAATGTCTGAAGTTTATCAATATCGTCTTAAAAAAATCCTAATGTCGGGTTTAGTTGAAAATGGATGTATAATGAAAAGTTATTTTATTCGGTTTTGAGGCACAAATATATATAATATTTCGCTATTAGAAATAGTTTTTTACAACGTTTCGAATTTATTATTCATCTTCAGGTAATGATTGAGAAATATAAATAATTTTTTGAACGAAAAGTTGACACAAAAATAGAAACAAAAGTCAATTGGAAAAATGAAAAGTTTTTTTATATTTTCAAAGAAACTAAGTTATGTTAAGAAATTATAAAAAAGAATGTTTGCAAAAATGAACACTTTTATTGAAGATAAAAATAAAATAAATAATTTTCACATTTTTTTTCATATATCGCTTTTGAAAATTTACGAATCTTTCGGACTTATTGGCCATAAGTCCGGAAGATTCGTACATTTTTAAAAGCGATATATGAAAAAAAAAATAAGAAAATTATTTATTTTATTTTTATCTTCAATAAAAGTGTTCATTTTTGCAAACATTATTTTTTTTAATTTCTTAACATAACTAAGTTTCTTTGAAAATATAAAAAAAACTTTTCACCATAAGTTATGGCACCCCCTTAAGAACAGTGCATGTATGTTTGCCCAATTGAGCGTGTGTGAATCTACAAATTGGCAGATATGTCGGTAGGGCAAGTCGGAAAGCACAGTTATGTCTCCAAAAATCCGTTTGCGAATATCTTGTTCCGTTCTCAAATGATCGCGACAAAACTGTTGGGGTGTTCTAAAAAAAAAGTTACCTTAGCAATAAAGTGTGGCGAATGTGTCCGCTGAGCAAAAAATTCAGTGACTTTTTCAGGGCATGGTATGAAGACAATTTGGAAAATCAGAATCTAAATTTAACTTTTCAAATTTTATAATCGTCCAAACGAATTTGAAAATCTAAAACTAAATTTGGTAAATAAACAAATCATGAAATGAGAAAAATGTCAAAGCATAAGTCAAAATTATTTTGAAAAGCAACAAAAAAACTGTCGAAACCCGTAGGAACAAACTGCACAAAAATTTATGAATTATATTTAGGGTTCAATATAATTCGAAGCACAAAAATGTGAATTTCCGTATTCTGAATCAAGAAAACTTTTCAGAAGAAACAACTGGAATTCTCGGAGAATTAATCAAATCAAATGTGTATACAGTGGAGCAGACTACAAATACCCTTAATACAAATACCCATGGTATTTTAAACTATAAAAATATAAAAGTTCCAGTTCAATTTCAGCGACATGCCTGGAATACTGATTGTTGGTATATCGGCCTGAAAGACGCAAAGATGTTGTTTTCAAAAAAATAAAACAAATGTAATTTACCTTGTTTTACTGAAAATACTAACTTTCTGTTTATTCTTCATAATTCTGTGCTGAAAATCATGATTAATTAAAACATTAAAATATCATATATACGTGGGTGCAATAAAACGTTTTACGTCGCAAAAATAAAAAATTAATTAAAAAGGAACATTTAGGAAATTCGTACATGAAACATGTATTTAATTCGAGTAAGTATTAAAAAGCATTTTTACGAATTTGACGTCAGTTTTCATGAATAAAAGAACCTGTCACATATTTGAGCTTTGGACACTACAGTAGTCGATAACACTCGATGAGAATTCAACCTTATATCGATTAAAGCGCTCGGATAACAGGTGGTGACTATTTAAAATATACAAACAATGAGGAAACTGCGGCCAATCAAACACCTGAATTTTAAAACTAAACCAATCTTATCGACTTAAACCTAATAAGCCACAAAATGTTATTATCGAATTTCTCATCATTCGTCAATAAAGTTCAAGATCTACAACTGAAGGCCAAATAATCCGAAATACGGATTCCGTATATACACTTAAGTACGATAATCTTTATTTTCTATATTGACTAATTATGATGAGTAACTCAGCTGAAGGTAGATTATGATCAGAACTTCCTATCTGTGAATTATGATAATACAGTCTTAAATATCAAGGAACGTCAAAAAATAAGGAAGAATTACTGATTTACGTTATTTTTCGTTTGAAAAAATGAAAATATATCGATTTAATTTAATTTAAAACTACGCTAGGTTCGCGAACGTACTATAAGCATCAAAAAGATTACCATGATCGTGGACTAATATTCAAGCGTTAATATATCAACAGACTTAGTAGTACTACTAAATTACTGAATTTATTTTGAACTTTCTTAAAAAGATCACTTTAAAAAATGAAAAGGAAGTTTAGTTGTCTATTTTAGTTCGTTCAGTTGTCTATTTTTTAATTCCTAAAACGTTTTGTCAACGACAATCAGCACAACCAAAATGTGGATACCAATTTTTGAACATGGAATCATTTTTGTTCTGAAACATCTACCATAAGAAGACGTATAAAGAAATGTTCTTTTATTGTGGCCATAAGTTTATGTGTTTAACGTAAAATCAAATTTAGTTCGAATTCAGAAAAAAAATTTATAATTCGCTCTATTTTGTAATTCTGTGACTCTTTATAAAAACTGTATTTGACTGTAAAATCGAGAACTTTTTGAAAAATTTTCCGAATGCATCCTGCAAAACTTTTTAAACATTATTGAAAAAATACCTAAACAAAAAAATCATGTACAATAATTACAATTATAATTTAAAAACTGACGTGTTGCGATTTATTAGTTCTCGGGCGTTTTTCAAGCATTGTGCGTGAAGAAAACAACGTTTTTGATTTTTTCTTAACGCATGTCGAAAAAATTGCAACTATAACATTATGATATCATTATTAATTATTATGTGTTCAATAAATGTGAAACGGGGTTAAATTAAGGTAGGTAAGGCTGTGCCTGTGTAATAGTACAAAACCCTGCGAAACGGTTCGTTTGGAAAAAAAATAGGGTTGGAGTGAGACAGTATTTTTCGCGGAACACTATTTTTCCTTTAACAACTTTAGTTTTTTTTCAGACATAAGGTTTTGCCATGCCCTAAAGTGTACAACACTTATCTTTCTGAATACACACAATCAATACTATCTTGAAAGGGTCAGCATCAAGGCTTAGGTAATTCGTGCCAGTGGTACACTGTGAAAACCTATACAGTATGTTTGACTATGTATATCCATTTATTCCCCGGGTAACACTAAAACTTAATTCCCTATCTTTTAACAGGCAAATAAGTTTTTAGTGTTATCCGGGGATAATAATGGATATACACTAGTAGAAAGTGTTTGTTGAAAAGGGTTGTGCTCCGCAGTTTTTCTAAAAAATCGGAATTTTCACTAAGTTTCATTTTTAAAACGTAACAAAAAAAAATACACTTTTTGTCGCTTTTAATCGAAAATAATTTCATCAGAAAAGTTTAATTGGAAAATGTGTGAAGAAAACAAGAGTTTTTCTATGAGTGTTCCTTTTATATATTCCGTTTATAAGATATAAATATGCCTTCCGAGCAAAAAATCCGCTACCTGAGAAAAAGGTCCTATAAACCTAAAACTTTAGGACCTAGGATAGTTTTTCACGCTGAAATTTTTTTGGTGCAATAACTTGGTGGCGCTGTTTTGAGTGGTCAAAGTTTTATTTTAAAAAAAGCAAAATGTTCATCTTCTTTCGCAATGCTTACTCACTTTTTTGGGAAGACCGTAAAATTCTTCTCCAGATTGACATCTCAAATCACGTCACCAAAAATGGAGGTGCCCGAAAACTTGAATTATTTCTATTCAATAACTTTGTGGAAACGGTATTAGCAACTATAGGTCTCAGATAACCAGAGGTGGTGCTAGAGGCGTGCTATTATTTGGTGGTGCTATGATTTGGTGGTGTGAACAACACCACGGTATTTAGCATTTATAGGAAATATCAACATTTTGAATAAATGAAGATAGCCAGTAAATTTTCTGGAGATTAATTTTTACTCATTTATCAGAAAAAATTTCAAATTTTTCCTGATTGCTTGAAAAATAAAGTTGCTTAAAACTCAGCATTTATGCATTTATGTGATATCATTCAAAATAATTCATTTTGACCTATTTTCGAAATTTTTTTTTTCGAAATTTGGCTGATTGGTTAAAAAATTAAAATTGCTTAAAACTCACTTTTGACCCCGGAAATGATAGCAGAAGGTCAAATTATATCAGAAAAGATAGTTTTGAAAATTTACAAAAATCATAAAAGAGCTATTTAGCGCACTTAAAATTACGAAAATTGTTGATTTCTACAAAATCTTGATATTAGTATTATTACTATATTATTATAAAATATTATTATTATGATAAAATATCATAATAATATTTCGAATTTTTCGCGAAAAAACCCGAAAATTATGGCAATTGCTGATTAGTCGAATAATAAAGTTGCTCGAAACTAACTTTCGATCCCGGAAATCAAATCGCAAGCTTAAATTAGACCCGATAGTAAAATTTGGACTTTTTTCAAACCAGTAAACGGTCATTTAGGTTTCTCAGAATGTTAAAAATTGTTATTTTCAAATAAAAGTTTTTATGAACCAATTTCCGCTTTCAGTTCATTGACTTCTCGGTAAGACCAAAATTACGCATTAAATCAAGAATTTTGCACAGTCTTTCTCGTTTTGAAATTATCATCTCATTTCGAGTTTAATTTCGTCGCTGACTAGAATTATTTGCTGTTTGATCTTTCAAGTTATCGACTCCCAAGTTATTTGAAGTTTTATTGTTTAATTGTTATATATTGTGGTCTGAAGTCAGATTCGCCAAAGAGAAATAATTCCATTCTAATTCGGCCGAACAAAGCATCAGTTTGTATCGGAGTTTGCACTGTCGTCTTTTAAATTTTGCTCAGGAATATCCGTGGCGTATAATATTTCTGCCAAAATTGGTTTTATCAAACCATTGTTTTAATGACATCGGTGCTGTAGAGACAAATTTGAACTTTTTCAATTTTCTTTCTTTTGATGGTAAACTTTTTTTAATTCGGAATTGGTTGTTCACGGGGAAATGAAAACTCGTCGGATTCTCAGTTTAATACCAGTTTAAGGAGTTTTCAACTTATGCTACTAAAAAATTCTACATATTCTGAATATTGTAGTCGTCTTTCATTCTTTTCAGGACTTATGATAACCTAACCTATATGGATATATTATTCGCACCAGCATTACTTTCTTTTTTCTTTGATCTCTATCATTAGGAATCTCTAGAAATCTACTCAGTGTAATTTTGGGAGATTTCTCCGCCCAAATTTTATAGAGTTCTACCCAATGTGATGGTAAATAATCACATTTGTTATACAATGAATACAAAGCGATAACCAGTACGGTTCAACGATTCGTTTTTTTCAATCAATTTCCCGTGTTTCTCAGCCATGTTTTGAAGCAGTATCAGAGCAGCTTGATAAATATTATTATGAACATGATATATACATGGTTCTCCAGTTTCGCATTTTCGGAATGAAATAGTACTTCCTGATCAACTTGCGTATTTATGACAGACATTCTTGATAAGTTGGTATTGAGATAAGAAATGGAATTTGATCTACAGTCCTCGCTCACTAACTGGTTCAATACCGACCCAAAACAAAGTACCAGTAAAGGCTTGATTACTCCTCTTTTCATCAGTTAGCTAAATTTAAGATTCAAATTGGCTTAATTTTTTGTTCAATTCGATATAAAACTTTTGTCTATAACAAAATGGAATACAGTCAACAGTTTTATATAATTTGTAATTATGGAATTCTGAAATGGAAAAATCAACAAAAAAGTTCAGCTTCTATTTTTTAAGATATTTTGAAACCATAATAAGCGACACATATGCGAATCAAAAAAAATTCAATTACCTTTCAAACCGATGATAACAATATAAAACAGATATCTCCGTCTAAACGCCTGCCTCTGAAAATTAAAAATAAAATAAGAAAACCAAAACCAACAGAAAAAAAGAAGAATGATCAACATGAAAAAATGGTCGCTACAAATGGAAACGCTGGTTTTAGTACAAAAAAATATATAAAATTGACGAATGAGGACCAGGAGCCTGCACCTACAAACATGCTATCAAGCCGTCTTGCCACCAATTTTGATAAAAAGGAATTGATTCACACCAAAAAAACACGCAAAAAAATAATATTACCGAAAAATATTCTCATTTACTCATAACAATTTTTTTACGTTACCATTTTCGCACCAAAAATATTTCGCCATCGTTTATCATCCATGCAGAATCTGTTCAGGACCCTTTTTATCATTTTGTCGCCATTTTAGTAATTTTATTTGTTTTTTAAAAATAGTGAACTTTGGACTCACTCACTTGCCAATAAGCGCGGGGAATAACCTGTGAGTAGCCAATCAAATGTGAATGACTCATCGAGACCATCATTGTTTGCCTAATCACAGGTTGTCTCGCTGTAAGACTTGTATAATGACCAGTCAATTTATACCTAGCCATGAGAGTAAGCCTTGGTTACCTGTACTTCTAATACTAAGCAATGAAAAACATGCATACATACATGTTGGAATTGCTGGAGAAAATTGCCCACTTCTTCAGCTGGACTGGAAGGGTCGATAACGGGTAGATAAAAATAAATGGGAAGAAAAATTTTGGAAACTAAAATCATCTGTTTTAACTGCAAGTAAAATTTATCGATTCTGGTCGAAGGCGACTAAATATTGTACGATTCGTGTCTAATAGTTGATATCAAGATTTTGTAAAAAATCAACAATTTTCGTTATTTTGAGTACGCTGAATAGCGTTTTTTCAATTTTGTTAAAATGTCAAAAGTATGTTTTCTGATATAATTTGACTTTCTTAAAAAGAAAATTGATAATTTTCGTCATTATGAGTACCCTTAATTTCCATTTTCTGATTTTCGAAAATTTTGAAATGTACGGTTTTCAGTCTAATTTAACGTTGCGGTTTTATTTCCGGGGTCAAAAATGACTTTTAATGGAGTGGGCGTCGATATCTCAGCTTCACGTATAATACTTTTTGATACACCTATTTTGTAGAGAATTTGTCACTGAGTTTGTTACTGAGTTTTTTTAAGTCGTAGGATTTTTTCTGAATTTTGAGTTTTTATCAAATAAAGTAGGTTTTAGACAATTTATAGTTAAGAATTTCAACAAAAACTAGAAATTCACAAGTCGTTCCTGAGACTTTGGAGAAAAAAAATCAAAAAAAAGGGCTACATTTGAACCTTTATCTAGGCTTTGCGGTGAATTTGATGTTCAAATTAAAAAATTTTCATATATATTTGAGGAGGAGTAGGCGTTTGCGCGAGGCTCCCAAATAAGCTGTTTTGACCACCAGAGGCAAAATTTTGAAAAAAGGCTTATATTTGGTTATGTGCATTTATATATTTATTATAAATTGCAAATATTAATAAAAAGTGATGAGATATGAATGAGGAGTAGGCTTTTTAGTGCTTTTAGGGACGCCTACTGAAATTCATTTTTGAGCGTTTGTTAAAGTATCAGATTCTCTGAATTGTACTGGCAACTTCCTTAAGAGCTGTACCACGTATTTGGAACAAAAATTAATTATTTCTGAAGCCAGGTTTCTCAGAAACTTCACTAGAAAATGTGTAAAAAAGAGCCCAATTATCGACGCCCACTCCCTCAAATATTAACGACGCGTTTTACCTTTGTTAAAACGCCAGTCTTGTTCTAACGGACAGCCTGACGATACTGAAATCTTGAAATATAGTTGATTTTTGTCTGAATTTTTCAAAAAATGTATATAAAAGTTTTTTGCATGATCGTACCGGTCGTGATACTGGTTGAAAACCCCGGTTTTTGACTAAATTCGTATCATTTCATTTAGTCATGAGATGTCAAAAAGTTTAACTTTTTCTAACGCCAACTATTAATGGTTTCTTAGGAGGTAAAGGGGAATTAGAATTTCTAATTTAAAAATGTAATTTTTGGTTTATTTGCGCAAAATCGACAAAAATTACATGTTAATTTGACTGTTTTGGGTGTATTGAGTCTTTATTCAATTTCATTTGGAGTACTGATGTCAGATTTGTTTTATAAAAAAATCACTCCAGGTTAAAGTGGAATTTGTTCTACAATGTCGTCGTTGGTTTGCTTATGCGAGACGTTCAAAGTTTCGGTTGTGTCTTATTAGCCACATTTCCCAATTTTTGATCAATTTTCAATTTTTTTTGTCAAAAAAAGTTTATTTACTTATTTTTTCCTATAGCTTACTAACAAGGGAACGGATACCGAAAAAAAATAATTCTGATATGGTCTTCTCAAAAAACAGCACGATTTCGAAAAAAATACTTGGAAAAAATCCCCATTTTTTGAGATATTTTTGTTTGAAATAGATTTTTTTTTTATTTTTTTAGAATGAAATCGACAACAAAATTTCGAATGCAGCAAAAATTAATAATTTTCCATGTATAGATCTCGAGATATTGACCTCCATGCGGTACCCCAAATTTCTGAATCTAAGGAAATTTTGGAAATTTTTTTTCGAAAAATAAATTTTTGTTAAATTTTTCATACAATTTGAAATCTTGGCTACCCAAATTGGGTAACCGAATGCAAGAAAAATCAAAGGTTTTGATACAGCAGTTCAAAAATGACATCATAAAACACTTAAAGAGATTCGAAATTTCTTAAAGTTTTTTTGTCAGAAATTTTTTTATGGAATGAAATTGACAACAAAATTCCGAATGCCGCAAAAATTAGCTTCGTAGAATGTGTAGATCTCGAGATATAAACCTCATTCGGTTACCTCCTTAAGCAACTTTATTTTTGAACCAATCAGAAATCAGTAGAATTTTTTTTTGAAAAATAATCAAAAATGAATCTTCACGAAATTTCCTATCAAATGGCTATCTTTATTCAATTGAAATGTTGATATTTCCTATAAATGCTAAACACCGTGGTGTTGTTCACACGACCAAATCATAGAATAGCCTTTAGCACCACCTCTGGTCATCTGAGATCTATAGTTGCTTATACCGTTTTCACAAAATTGATGCTTGCGCATCTTTTGAGCAGCCTAAATCATTGATTTGAAATAATTTTCAAAAATTTCTGAACAAAATTTCAAGCGTCAAAAACTACCCTGGATCCGTTATTTTCAAATTCATATGACCTTTTTATCCGGTGCTCATTTTTTGCTCGGGAAGCCTAGATTTAAATAACCTGTACAAAATACAGCGATAAAACGGTCCAAAACAACCTTCATATTCTTGATTTTTTTCAAAATAATTCAGAATTATGACTCGGACAATCAGAGCACATCATTCCAAATTAGCCTATAATGGTGCTACACTCAACACTTTGTAATAAATGAGTCATAATAGAGAAAATGAATTTCTCCGCTTAAAGCGGTGCGCATCGTGTTGAGCTTCCTACCGATAAGCAAAATCAGAGGCTGTTAAATTGTTAACATCTACACCAAC
>SCLH01062615.1:0-21598 GCA_004367855.1 Oikopleura vanhoeffeni
CTGATTTTTTTTTCAAATCTTTGAATAAAAACGAAAAAATAGCCACTTTAACTTTTTTCATGGATGTTTACATATTTTCTGACTGCTGTTTGAAAAAATCATGATATGTTTTTTTGTCATTTTGTTGTCGACTTTTTAGAAATATTATGAAAATTTTTCAAGTCCAAAAATTTTAATTAGTAGTTTTTTGAAATCTCTGTAAAAAATCAGGCCGAATCAGTTGTGTTATTTTCTGGTATCTATTTGATTTCCGTATTTCAACCGATGGAAGGGTCAATCGAATATCGTTTCTGAGCTACTGATGAAATTTACAACACTTGCTGGTGACACAGGTTTGTGCCATTTGGCACGCAATTTATAAAAAATTTATTTACTTCAAAAAATCTCAATTAAATTTCGGTTGTTATAGGCTACTTTTATTTTCAAAGTCAGGAGATTTTTTGATATTTAAACGCAATTGAAGGTCAATTTATTTTCCTAAAAAGCTGTTTTTCTCTTTTTTTCATGGAAATTATATTAAGGAAATTTTTTNGATCAACGTGTATGATATTTAAGGGGGTAGCAGCGATTGTGGCAGATTGGTACATTTTTTCGAGTGATTTTTGCAAGAAAAAAAATGGGAAAAATTTTATTTAATTTTTATCTAAAATGAAAGTGTTCATACTTGCAAACGTTTATATTTTTAAATTATTTTTACATACTTAAAGTATCTGTAAAAATATCAAAAACCACTTTTCATACAACTCCATTTCCAACTTACCCGATGTGGGATTTTTTTAAATGCGATATTTATAAACTTCAGACATTGTCGGGTGTAATGCACTAATAAGTGGAGAATCATTCCACATGCAAAAATTTTCTTAAATATGAAAGTTTTTTTTCATGAAAAATAGAGAAAAACAGCTTTTTAGGAAAAAAAATTGACTTCAATTAAGTTTAAATATATAAAAAATGTCCTGACTTTAAAAAGTTAAGTAGCCTATTACACCCGCAATTTTATACAGATTTTTTAAAAATAATAAAATTTTATAAATTGCGTGCTAAATGGCACAAAACCGGTTCCTTAAGCAAGTGTTGTAAATTTCATCAGAAGTTCAGAAACGAATTCACTTGACCCTTGCATCGGTTGAAATACGGAAAACACAATAGATACCAGAGTACACAGTGATTCGGCCTGATTTTTTTACAGAGATTTCAAAAAACTACTAATTAAAATTTTTGGAGTTGATTTGCGGAAAATTTCATAAATATTTCTAAAGAGCGACAACAAATTGACAAAAAAACATTTCATGTGATTTTTCAAACAGCAGTCAGAAAAATATGTAGACATGCAGAAAAAAGTTAAAGTTGCTTTTTTTTCGTTTTCATTCACAGATTTCATAAAATTAATCAGAAAAAATTTGGGACGAAAAATGCTTAAAATTTTCATAATGCTTTGAATTTTTTCGAAAATTTTACGAATTATAAATAAAAGTTTGAACTCCAAATATTTCCTTAAATAGATAAAAAATGATTTTAATGAGCTGATACACATTTATTGTTTCAGCTAACGATAATAAGCACAAAAAATAAACCAACTAATTATTTTCGTAAGTTTAATTGACGCCAGTCTGCCACATCGCTGCTACCCCTTAAACAGGAAATCGCGGTATTTATAGCATAAATACCGTAGACGGTGTGCATAGACAGATGAAAAATCGCATATCGCTTGAAAAAATGCATCTCTTCTTGATAATTTTCGGGATTTAAATTGGACATAAATTGTGTAGATTGAGATATTTGGACGTTATAATATGTCACAAAAGGCCTTGAAGACTAGAGGTAATGGCTATATTGGTTTTATTCAAAGTGAACATCTATTCTGCTCATACAATACATTTCAAAATGTCAGAAATCAGGTTTTACAGGATTTACCAGTGTTATGAAACCGGATCGGGATTTGAAAACTCATCCGTTTTAAACACTGGGTTGAACCCCCCTATGTGAATACCAGAAAAGTATGAAAACCTGTATTGTTTTGAACTTTCTCGTGAATTTCTTAACAAATAATTCTTGATTTTGAATGGAATATTGTGTTTTTCTGTCTCATTTATACCTGATAAATATTTTTAGTCTTGCATACCCTTTCTGCTAATGAATGACACTTTCTCAATTAACGGACAAATTGACTCTACAAATCCAGCTTAGTTGATTCACTAAATTCTGGACAATGCCCTTATTATTGGATTATAAACCTATTATAGAATTGAAATTAATGATTGCATCGATTTATCATAATAAAAATAGTTTAATTTACATTTTACATCAAGAGGTACTGCGCGCTAAAACAAGTTTGGCTCAAAAATAGTTATAAACTAATACGGCCATAAAAAATAGATTGGTCGTAGTCTCGCGGCGGTTCCACTAATACGAGGTTATTTTGCTAGACGGCGCTACAAGTATAAACTTAGTGATTTTGAAATACTAAGAGTTATGTAGTTAGTGTCCAATGTAATTTATTTCTGATTCATCGTCATCACAAAATGATAATCATGGATTTCTCCGCCTGATTTTCTGTTCAATACAGTTAATAACCTCAAAGGTTTTCAAAGTCAACTTGATTGCCCCGAAATAACGCCAAAAATTTGAGTAGAATAATTTTCTCATAAAAATATTACAAATCATCGGTTAATTATGTTCAACCGAGGGCGGTAGAGAGCAAACACTTGCCTGGTAAGCTTAGAGGGCCATTATGGTGATAAAACTAGTAAAATGAAATTTTATGGTAGAATATTTACGATGCAAAATAAAAGTAATATTTTTTAATTTACCTCATTCGAATTTAATATTATTAACCTTATCTTATCAGGTCATCAATTTACTAAAAAATCATTTCGTTATTTTAAAATAATGTAATTTGACACCAAGGTGAGAAAAATGTTAATCGATTGACTTCGTTACTACAAACGTAATGATAAAACTTGTCATAAAAATCCATAATAATTTTCGAATGTCTTTGTGAAGAGTAAAATATGTTTATCTTCATAAAAACACATGAATTTTTTGTTTGCCCTTTATTTTGAAAAGTACTGCTCTTCAATGTAAACTTTGAAAAGACGAGAGTATAAGCTTATTCTCTGGAGACAAAAATATAATATTTTCATTCAAAATTGTCGAGTATAATCATTTGCAAATACCTCGAAGTCTCTTTTATCATACCACAACTCTTATATATCCCTGATTGGTTCTCTCATCACAAGAAAAATAAGCCTTCTTATCTCATTGGTGCTTATATCATACAATGCAGTTTAGGTGAACTGGCGTTTAAAAGGAAGGTCTTTCTTACGTAGGTTATCTCACCAACCAATGAACGCGTCTGATTTTTTCAGCCTTTTGATCAAGTTAAAAAATCATGCCTGATGGACTTAAAGGTTGGTGTCGTAATTTGGGTGCTGTGGTGTTTCAATTTGAGTATGAGATATGGAATCGTTAGACGAAGGCTAAACCTACAAACAAGTATCCTCAGATTTTTCACAACTGCCTAGAATATTTCTGAGACAGGATTTAAAGGTACCAAAAATAACGACACCCCCTTAATTTAATTTTCTTTGATTTTTCGAACCATAACGTTTTCACTAATTTTACTAAATTTTTCAGAAAGATTTTTATTCATAATTAGAAATATCTAGGCTTATCAAGCGCGTTCATTGATCAACTTTTGTCCTCTTTTCTCAAGATGACTCATAACTCCAAAAATAAGTACCATCTTCCAAAAAAGACAGACTTGATTTATAAATGATACGATAATATTTACCAGTTTTACACAAAAAAAATACTTTCATACAGTAAAACTTCACAAATCAAAAACAAGTTCAAATTCGCAAAAATGCCTTTTTGTCGACTAAGAGTAAGGGCCTCGGTGCTATTTGACAGATCCTGATATGGGCGCTTGATAAATAATTTTTACTGGGTATATATTCCCTTCAATTAACCATCAAAGTTATGCTTTAGAATCTGGACAACTTTTTGTAACTTTGAATTTAGTATTATTGTTTTTTTACAAAATTTGAGTTCGAATTCAACTTTTCGAAATTCGTCAAATTTTGAGATATTTTTGGAAAAAGTTCCGGAAATTAAAGAAATTTTTTTATTTTTTTTTAAATTATTTTTTTCAAATCGACGAGAAAACTCTACAAAATCGCTACTTTAACTTTTCGAGTAGGTGACCATATATTTTATATGCTCTTTGAATAATCATATAACATTTTTTTGGGATTTTTGGTCGAAACTATTTGAAATATTCGAAAATTTTCCTCATTTCTTGTTTCAAAATTTTTCAAACTAATTTTTTAGAAATCACCCGCTAAAAAATATTGCGAATGCACCTTTTATTCATTTTCAAAATGTCCTGGTTTTGTTTCTTTGCTCTTGTTTTTACTCTGAATCATAATTTTCGAAACGAAAATACGGTTTGGCAGAAATCCATCAAAGCCCTTCTTTTATCAAGAATAAATAATTTTATTCCACCGAAACTTGCCGAATTGGTAAGCCGACCCATCCACCGTTTGAAACTTATTTTATTCAAGTCATGAAAAAAAATATTTTTTTCGATGTGCCAAAATTTCGGTTTGTTTCGTCTTTTTTCAAAATTTTAGATTTTGACGTAGAAATCGTATTTAAACAAATTAAATAAATTTTAAACGGTGAATGAGTCGGTTTTAACGGTTTCTCATCAATAAAAAATACAAAAATAAATTTATCATAATTTAGACACCTTCGATAGCCAACACGCGTTTTTTGATGTGTTTTTTAAAAGGCGATTATAAAGAAAAAATAATTGATCTGAAAAAATAGATTATACGAAGTAAGCTCAAAAGTGGCAACTTTCGATTGACCTGTAAATAAACAAAAAAGGTGCGCTTAAATGACAATTTTGAAAATAAAAATGATAATTATAAAATTTAAATGCCACCACCAAAAGATTCCTTGGGTAATTTGCTCGAAACGATATTAGCAATCATGGTCCTATTTTGACCACCAGCAAATTTAAGAAAAAATTCAAAATTCTTCACCAAACTGTTTGGATCTCTAGCACCGTATGTGTTCAAATCAGACCATAGTTGCTAATATCGTTTTCAGCACATCATACCCAAAAAATCTTTTGTTAGCAATTTAATTTTCTAATTATCACTTTATTTTCAAAGTTGTCATTTTCGCGCACTTTTTCGTTCATTTACAGCTAATCAGGCCGAAATTCGAAAAAACTACAATCAAGTGATATGTAAGACACACTGAGCTTCTCATATTCCAAAAATGAAGTTTCTGCATTTTCACAGAAAAAGCCTTATACCAAAACGTCGAAAAAACATCATTTTTCGGCACATTCGACCCGATTGCGGGCTCCTGAGCCACAAAATCGAAAAAAATAGAACCAAGGCACTAAAATTCAGACACTTTCCGGAATTTTCACAAAATCTTAATTTCTTCCGATGAAACCCCAGGATCCTTGTTTCATTGAAAAAAACTGAAGACTCGTGTTTAACCGGCGGTTAACCAAGTGGTTAGTGTGAGTGGTACTAAAGTGTCAAATTTAAAATCGTGAGATCAAGGATAGATCTTTCATTTGCATCGATTAGAAATGTTCTACCGTCATCAGTTTAGCCGTACCAAAGCGTCCAAAATGTCAAAAATCACTATCACCACCCTTAGGGGTGTGGCAGTGAATTTTGCATTTCAAAGGCTTCTTACGGCTAGACAGATACAGACTAGAAATTTCTGAAACATACAAGTGAAAGATCTATTTTTGATCCCACATCCCATTTTAACACTTTAGTACCACTCGCACCAACCACTTGGTTAACCGCGGTTAAACACGACTCCCTCAGCTTTTTTTAATGAAACAAGGATCCCAGAGCTTATATCAGATATTTTGAGATTTGGTGAGAATCTGGAAAATTGTCTGAATTTTAGTGAATGGGTTCTGTTTTCATCGATTTTTGCCTGAGAGGTCAAAAATCTGGTGAATGTGCCGAAAAAGGGTTTTTCGACGTTTGATGAATGGCTTTTGTGTGGAAATGTCAGAAACGTCATTTGCGGAATGTAACGAGCTCAAGGAGTGGTGAACATCAAATTGGTCGTTACTTTTTTGAATTCGGCTGAATTGGCTGTAAATCGACAAAAAGTGCGCAAAATCGACAATTTTGAACATAAAGTGATAATTAAAAATCGAACGCCACCAAAAGATTCCTTGGGTACGGTTTGCTGGAAACAATATTAGCAACTATGGTCTGATTTGAACACAGCGGATTCTAGGAAAAAGTTAAAGTTTTTCATCAAAATTATTTTCTGTTCAAAATCAGACCATAGTTGCTAATATTGTTTGCAGCAAACCGTACCCGAAGAAATCTTTTGGTGGCATTCAAATTTTATAATTCTTACTTTTATGTTCAAAATTGTCGATTTCGCGCACTTTTTTTTGTCAATTTACAGCCAATCAGCCAAAATTCATAAAAATACGACCCATTCGATGTTCACCACCTTTTGGGCTTTATCATTCCAAAAATGACGTTTTTGGCATTCCACAGAAAAAGCCTTTTACCACAAACGTCCAAAAAACACTCTTTTTCGGCACATTCAAAACAGATTGCTGATCCTCCAGGCAAAAAATCGAAGAAAACAGAACCCATATTCACTAAAATTGTCAACATTTTCTCAATTCCTACCAAATATCAAAACTTTCCGATATAAGCTCTAGGATTCCTTGTTTCTTTGAAAAAAGCTGAGGGATTCGTGTTTAACCACGGTTAACGAAGGATTTTTTGTTTTTATTATTAATGTGATTGGTAAATAAAGTATATGGAATCACGAGAGCAAGGATACGATCTTTCATTATGTTTTATAACGAAATGTCCACCGGTCATCAGTTTAATCTCTCCTTTTCCTCCCCAAAGTCTAGCTTCGTTTTTTTCAGCATGATTCCTATCTAGTTTTTCGCCACCAGACAATGTCATCAAATCTGTAGGCGTATGATTTTTTTGTAATTTTGCTTCAAATGCAAGCAAATTGCATTAAACCATAAAAAAAGATTTAAAGATCGATTTAAAGATCTTGATTTAAAGATCGATTTCTACAAAGTTCTTACAACTAAAATTTAATATACATTTTATTCAAGTCAAGGGCAAGGAGAACAACTCTGTAGACTTCGTTTTTGCGATTTTGTCTCAGTTTTATCTCAGAGTCGCTAAGAATTATTAAAATTTCGCAATTTTCTCAAAAATTAATATTTTTTTTAAAATGCCATAATTTATTTTCTGGAGGCGCCTCTTTCTGGAGTTAAAAATTTTAAGATAATTTTTTGAAATGTCTGAATTTTCATCAAAACTGCCTCAAAACATTTTTGATAATTTTTATATTTCGAGTTCGATTAGAGTTGACCACTTCAGTTTAAAAAAACTGACAGTTAATTTCTCATCAATAGTGATACAATTATGCTATTTTTCTCCAGCCAAACCACCAAAATATTCTTTACGATCACAATATTGCAAAATAAATCCAGCTGCATTTTGGTTGGTGATCTTTTCATATTTTTTTACATTTGCACTCAAATGTACCCCTTCTAAAGTGAAGGCTGTGTTTTGGGCTATTAATCGTGTGAAAACTGTACGAAACAAATTAAGTCTTAAAATTTATAATATTATTTTTAAGGGCGTTGTAGGATCTGGAAATGAAAAATTCAATCAAAATAGACATATGTTTTAAGGGGGTAGTGTCCGCAAAAAAAATAAACTGAAAATGTGATATAGTACTAAACTACTCTCAAAACAAACGATGGGTTATAGTTTCGTGGCTTTTCTATGCTCGGTTCTCCCACTTGATGGCGGCAAAGTCGAAAACGGAGGTACCATTCGTCGGTTTTTTGTCTGGAAATATAAAAATACAGTAGATAACTAAGATAAGTTTAAGAGTTTTGCGAATAAACTTTTGTTCTAGGACCTTAAAAAAATTTGGCCCGACAAAATCCAAGAGGAGATTTCAAGGATGAAAAGACTTCAATTGAAGAAAAATCCTATGTAAAACAAAAATCCTTGTTCAAAAGACTGAATAAAAAAAATACGTTTTTGGGCAGAATTTCGTTTAAAATCGAAAAAAAAATTGGCCCGACAAAATAAAAGATTATTACTTTGCAGTCACGGTCGTTCAAAAATAAATAAAACTCGGATGGTGAGATTAAAATCCTTGAGCATTTCAAATTTCAACTTTGACGCCCTCTTGTGGCGGAACTTATTTTTAATGACTGCGAGACCCGACCAAATTTGTTTTCGGGACGATTTAGTTATATATTCATTTTTCAACTTTTTTTTGTGGACACTACCCTAAGGGTGTGGTGTGCGCTGATTTTGACCTTTTACGAAGCTATTTTTGGATAAACTAGCAGAGCTGATATCTCAAAAACTTTTGCATCTTGAAGAACAACTTTTCACGGTGATTTTCAATTTAACAGTTATCTGATACAATTCTACCTACGCCGACACCTACGTTTTTAAAAAGCCGTCTAAAAAAACACTCAATACGTATTTTCTCCTTCAATTTTAATCATTTTTTATTATCTTTTTGTGCCAGGCTCCAGAGAAGCCTCACACATTATGCAAAAGCGTCTTTTCCTTGGAATTTTGTTTTTGGCGGACAAAAACGCGAAAAAACTAAAAGTAAAATTTTGAAATGATCAATTTGGGAGGCTCAGGCAAAAGGTATCTCCTCCACCAGTTTGACAAATATATTTTCGACTCATATTGCTTATAAAAGCACAGGACTTGTTTTACAATAAACTAGAGAGTTTTTTTTTAAATTTTGCTTCGGTGTCTCTTGGGAGCCATGTCAACTTTTAATTTTTAGCCAAATTGTTTGAAATGGTCAGTTTGGGAGGCTCAGGCAAAAGGTATCTCCTCCACCAGTTTAAAAGATACAGTTTCGGCTCATACTGCATCTGAAAGCACAAGACTTGTTTGACAATGCACTAGAGAGTTTTTTACGACATTTTGATTCGGCGTCTCTTGAGAGCCATGTCAACTTTTCATTTTGAGCCTAAATTTTTGACAAAATTTAGAAACCAGAAAAAATGCTTCAAAACAATTTTTCCCGTGAATACAAACACTTTTAAGGATTTTGGTTCAATTTTTAACTCGGTAGCGTCAAAAGAAAACAAATAAGCGCACTTTCAATTTTAATCATAAATTAATCAATAATTTTTGTTTTCGTTTTTTGGCCGCCAGAAGCAAAATTCCGAGTGAACGACAATAATGCATTATGTGTTAGGCTTTTTTGGAGCCTGACACAAAAAATAATGAAAAATGATGAAAATTGAAGGAGAAAATACGTATTGAGTGATTTTTTAGGGAGGTTTTGAAAAGCGTTGGTGTCGGTGTAGGTGGGATTGTATCAGATTATTGTTAAATTAGAAATCACNGGATATGAGCACAGAGCAGATTCAAACCAATAGCAACTAATTCGCCATTTACCGACGAAAGAAAAGGGCTAGAGGCGCTCGCTATCAAAATTTATAATCCGCTTTTAAATAAACAAGTTGATTCATTTATTTGAAATGGGCTTCAACTATCGGCAAAAAAAGGTTGCCCATTTTGTCTAAAAATACTTGTTGTTAACTTTTCTGTTTTCTCTAGAACATGTTGTGACTGCATTTTTCTTTTGTGTTCGTTAATCATATCATCATAACGTACTGAATCATTACTACTGATGAAGAACCTAAAAATTCGAAATATATTTACATAACAATAAAAAATATTATTCTCCTCTAAATGATCTCGCAATTTATAAGTATCAATCATAACAAGAAAGCTCTTTGTTCGTAAAAATGCGAATATTTACTTCCTGAACTACAATTCGGCAGCGACACTTTGGCTGAAGCAAATTTTGTATTTTTTCAAGATTTATTATAGAATTGATCAATAAAGAGGAAAATTTATGGCGCCTGTTTTTATGGGAAATAGCATGCACTTGAATTTATAAAAAATATTGAAGAAATAATATACCAATTTATTTTAGTGATTATATAATGCTCAAACACACAGCTGCAAAACGTTTTTGTACCTAGGTGTCATATTACATATATTTTCAAAATAAAATAAATATTTTTCAATATAAAATACTTATTTTCCAAAAAAGACTCGTTCAATGGGTACTTTCAAAAGTGAAGAGATTTACAGGCAGCTTAGTTCGGGGTTTGCATGAAAGCGTCTCCGTTATCCTAGACGCAAAAAGCGAGGTCAGGATCAAAATTCCTAGAAAAATATTATGGGTTTCTATCTATTTTTTTTAACATAAAATTATTTATCTCCTCAAAGATGAATTAATTTTGCAGGACCACTCGTCACCAAATTATGGGCCATATATCGAGTTCAGAAACTTTCATTTAAAAAAAATGGGTCAAAATGGGTATCGGTTTTATCAGCGCATTTGAGATTTTTTTCAAAAAAAATTCGATTCAGAGGTCCCTGGCAAACAAAGAATTAGATTCTGACTCCACCTTTTCCCGCTATGTAACATTATATAACGGATTCAAGTTTGTTTTCAAGCGCCAGGAGAACTTCGAGGATGCTACCGATAAAAAAAACCCGTCTTAATTTTTCTTAAACATACACAACATTAACTCATTAAAGCTTTAGACAAAAAAGTGCGTACGCTAGGGATTCAATTCACAGGATTTGGCGGTTAAATTTTGACCTAAATATTTTTATCATCGAATGGTATTTACCTGATAGTTCTGATTTATTAAATTAATTATTTTTGGTGTATTGACAGTATTTACTGATAATTTACTGCGATCAGTCTGATAACAATTTTTTATGATCTTAGAGTAAATCTCGATATCCGCCTTCTACCTTTAACCCTTGTGGGCGAAGGCACCGCTGCCGCACCAGAGCCACTTTAGACGCTCAAATTTGAACGTTGTTTACAGAAAGTCTAAGGCAGCTGACATTTACATTTATTATGAACTTGACAGTTGAAGAGGTATATTTTTGCACTCAGAAGTTCAAAATCTAGAATTTTGGTTTTTAGTTTTGGAAAAGTTGTGAGAAATCAAGGTATAGTTTATCACGTGATAAAAGCTAAAATTATAATGATGCGTTTTAAAGAATAGTTTCCTTGTCAATTTTTCACAAATTTCAGCTTTGCTTGAGCCACTCAAGTGGCTCTGTGCCCAGATGAGTTGAAGCAAACTAGATTGACAAGTTCGACGCGAACTGTTCGAGACAATAAAAATGATTCAATAATAAAATAACAATTATGCATGAATGTTATTTCAAAGAATTCTAGAAAGTAAAAAATCTAGACAAAAACTTGTTAATTTCTGGCATAAGGTCTCATTTGCACTTGACTATCAATCACCTCCTTGAGGAGTGGTTTTTTGGAAAGCAAGCTTTATTTAAACAGCTTTTTTTTGATGACAAGTGATCTCAAAGATAAATTATGATCGAGAGATTTGTCAAAATATTTCTACCTGACTTATGAATAAATGATGAAAATATCACAAAAAGAGAGAGCTGAGCGCAAATTTCACAATTTTCAGTTTTGTAAATTTATCTCAGTGATAGTATCATGTTTTTGGTTGTTTTTAATAAGCGTGATTAGTACAAATAAGAATCATTTGTGCACCTTATTTTTAAATTTAGGTTTATGTTTTAAGAATATCAAATATTGGGACATCTAGGTCTCTACTTTTGCGTTCGCGTTTGACCCGTGTTTGACCAATGAGAGCACCGGATATCACTACTTTTACAATTTAAAGCTTTGGAAATAACGCGAAATTAAAGGCCTAGGGTTTCCCTTGGTTAGATATGGTCATTGCAGGTTGACCGGAAGTGAACTTCCAAACTAATTACATACATTCAAGAGAACGCTCGAAATAAATCCCTGATTTTATTGAGCATAAAATAGTTTTATAACTTTTCGATATTTTGTACCAAAAGTTATTTTATTCAGACATCCCAAAAATTTTAAAAAACACGACTTTCAATAAATGCCTTTTTTGATAAAAAGGCAAAAAATCACATTGAACTCCTTTAGTTGACCCTTTTTGAACCAAAAGACCTCTTGACCGGTTTGAGACTTTAAAATAGTTTTAGTTTAAAATAAATCTAATCCAACTTGTGGAAAGAGATGGGTTAAAATATCTAACATATACAGTATGTCACGTTTTTGCTTTCTTTTTTCCAATTTGCATAACTTGCTATCATCAATTTTTGGCAAATACCTACGTTTTCCCAGATTAACCAATCAAACGGTGGAATTCAGATTATGCAAATTAGAGAAAGAAAAGAAGCAAAGACGTGACATACGATTTGATACAGGTGAGTGGACTGATGGGCAACAAACGAGCTTTTTCGAAAAGTGTTGCCCATTGGTCTCACTGTTGCCCTTGGTCTCACTGTCATTGGTCTCACTGTTGCCCATTGGTCACTGTTGCCCATTGATCTCACCCACTGTATATAATCAATAATTGTATCTGATAAAACTTTAGTTCAAAACGGCCTTTTACCGTGGTTGAAATATACATCTGCCAAAAATATCATCCATTTATAATAAATATTGTTCTATGGACCGTAATCGAACTAAAAGCATTTTTGTTTTAGAAATAGAGCCACCTTTATTGTTAAAAATTTATGTTTTTCGCCTATGAACAGCTCATTCAGAATTTGTGACATCCTTACAGGTGCCTGATCTCATTATGTCCCTCTTTTCCGGGTTGTAAGAAATTATTTTCAGATTTTTTGCACATTTTCCTTGTTTTTATAATTTTTTGGGAAGTTAGAGAATTTTATCTATGGGAGAGACTCTTTCCGAGAGATGTTTATGAAAGCAGAAAATTTTAGAATAAAAATGTATTTTTGAGAAAAAACTTTCGAGAGAATAACAAGGCAAAGTATACAAACCAAGTTATTTTGGTTCAATTTATTTATTTTATCATAATAAATAATTTCATAAAGAATTGATTTTTCAATTAATAACTCCGTAGAAGTCATACACAAAAAAATTACTAATAGAAGATAGATTCAGCAAGTATCATTTGGACCAATCAGACGCCAACGCTAACTTTATTTTTATTGTGTCCGAATAAAAACTGTAATTAAACACGTATACTTGTACGTATTTTATTTTTTAATTTTGGGGAGGCATTATGCCGAAAGTTTTTAACCAAAATTTTTTGAACAAACGGGACAAGAATAAAGTGTTTTGTTCAAAAAAGAGCGCGTAGACGTGGGAACTTTTTGAACAAATTAGGCACGAAATGTAATAAATCTTCTCGATTGGTCACACTTTTAGGCGCGCAAGGTTATAAATGCAGAATTGCATTTTTTAAACTAATAAAAACCCGCGAGCGATATAATTAGAAGAAGCCAGGAGATAAAAAATCAAATTTTCGTGATTTTCACGTTATTTGAAATGTTCAAAGGCAAATAAAACTCTAAAGTTGATAACTAACATATATTTATATACATGTACATATATATGATATATTTGAATTCACGACTAAAAATTGCGACTGATAAATTATCAGTGATAATAGAACAAAATTCTTGATTCTGATTGGTTTAAATTACAATCAATCAGAATTCGCCTTAAATCCCAAAATTTTCCAAAAAAAGTTTACATTTGTTATCAGCGTCACAGTTGACGTTAAATGTAGTTTTTGAAAATTTTCAATATTGAAATTTTGCTCCACTGCGGTCATCCTATTTCATCTTCAAAATAATTTTAACAAGACCCTACCAGGTACATTTTCAGGAATAAGGTGAACTTTTTTGTGTACAAAACTGAGTCTAAATGAGTTTTAACATAAGTTTAAACTATTTTTTTACTCCTGCGATAACAAGCAATAAAAATTAAATTATCATACAAATTTGTTCGTTAAATTTTATTTTGAAAATCGAACATACATGTAAAAAACAGCTGTGTTTTGTTTATAAGTCTAATAAAATGAATAAAAATAAAAATTTTTAATTTCTAATTTGTTTTGGCTGATATCCGAAATATAAACTTTACTTAAAGGGGGTCGGTGTGGGCTTTTGATGAAAAACTTTTTACTGAGTTTATATATTCTTCTCAATATACCACCAAAGTAATGTTTCATAATCCAGGCAATCTTTTGTAATTACGAAATTTCGAATTATTGCTTTTTAACAAAATTTTGAGTTCGAATTAAACTTTTCGAATTCGACAAATTATGAGCAATTTTTGAAAAAAGTTCCGAACATTATAAAAACATGCCTTATTTTTTGTTCAATTTTTTTTTCGATATTTGTTTCAAATCAACAAAAAACACTTTTCAAAATGGCCACTATAACTTTTCGCGTAAGTGACCACATATTATTTATATGCTATTTGAAAAATCATATGACATGGTTTTGTGATTTTTGGTCAAAAATAATTGGAAATATTCTAAAAAT
Source organism: Oikopleura vanhoeffeni (assembly GCA_004367855.1). Classification (NCBI taxonomy): domain Eukaryota; kingdom Metazoa; phylum Chordata; class Appendicularia; order Copelata; family Oikopleuridae; genus Oikopleura; species Oikopleura vanhoeffeni. Next base: position 14,442 of record SCLH01062615.1, read on the forward strand.
TTTCATCATTTCTTGTTCAAAAATTTTCAAACTTATTTTCTGGAATCACCGGCTGAAAATATTGATAATGCGGCTTTTTACTTTATTCAAATATGTCCTTGGTTTGTTTTTTCGCTATTGTTTATACTCTGAATCATAATTTTTGCAACTAAACTACGGCTTGGGAGAAATCGGTTGAGTCTCTCGTTTATTAAAAAAACAAATTATAACACTTAAACTTGCCAAATTATTAAGCCGACCCATCCACCGAATTTAATTTATTTCTTTCATCTCATGTAAAAAAATATTTTTACGATGTGCCAAAATTCGTTTTTTTTTAATTTTTTGGCCATTTTAAATTTTCGATTTTGACGTAAAAATAGTATGAAACCTACTATGATAAATTGAATTCGATGGTCGAGACCGTTTTTTCCGGTTACTTATTTATACAAATAAAAAAATTATTTTACCTTAATTTTGACGCCTTCATCCGATTTTTCCCGTTTCTTGAGTGTTTTTTCAAAAAGAGATTTATGAAAAAAAAATCGATCTCAAAAAAAAAAAGATTATACGAAAGAAGCTTAAAAGTGCCAACTTTCGTTCGAAAAAGTTTTTATCCGAAAATTTTGAAGTGGCAAAAAGTTTCCCATCAAGAAAAAAATAAATGAAAAAGTGCAAATCTGTCAAAATGCACCAATCCCTTAAATGTTTTTTGATATGGTCAACTTTTTAAATTTCGAAAATTTAGTTTCCTTTGAAAATTTCAAGGTCTAATTTAAACTTTCGAATCCGTTAAAATTCCAAAAATTTCGAAAATTTTTCACATTGAAAACTCTTTTTTTAGATTAACGGAAATTTCGTTATTTCCGAAATTTTCAAATTTCGATTTTTTAGCAAAAATTGTGTAAAAATAAATATTCAAAATGTTATCCAGTAGTTAAGTACAAAGTGATTTAGCTGAAAAGTCACCGCGAAATGCAAGGATGATTATGAGTCATGAACACTATTTTTTGGCTTGAGAAATCTCTATTTAAAAATGAAATTTTGGCTTAATTTACTCAAAAAGGCACCTGTTTCCGGATTTGTCATATGGCTTGCAAAAATTGCCGTTGCATTATTGCGGTGCTTTTCTATTTTAAACGTGGATAATTCAGAATATAAGCAGACTGAATATATGGGCCGATTTTTAAGGCGATCGATGCGTATCGTATCAAATTTTGAAGATTCAACCGTGGGAATATTAAATAAAAATATGTATTTGAGCTCAACGTCTCGTTATGGAGGTTAGCCCTAAATTATTAGGCATTATCAATTAAGCCATGAACCGAAAATTAGCCCCGGCGGCCTCAGCCAGATTGAGTCAACCTTGAGAGATTTAAAATTCTCAAAATCAAAAAACATAATTTTCTATACTTCCGCCTCTCGTACACCCGCTCGCGTGTCAAAAGACGACGCCGTCAAAAGAAGAAAAAAATCATTTGTCATTAAGGTATCCTGAAATCAGTCAAATTCTTGAGATTTTGAGTAACAAAAGAATTCGGAAGTATATTTACTCGAGTATTAATTCAAGAGAGTTTTATATAAATGTTTTGGATTTCCTAAAATGCCAATTTTGATGTTTTATTTAAGTCTAGGACGCACGTGTTTAAATAAAACCGTCACGCATATATATGCATATATCCCTTTATCACACTTTTGTTACGTTTTGGGCCCTCCCACTTAAAAACACACTACGTTTGCTCAGGGCCCAAAACGTAACAAAAGTGTGATAAACGGATATATCCCTTTATAACACTTTTGTTACTTTCTCGTCCGTACTACTTAAAAACACACTTTGTTTGCTAATCAGGGACAAGAAATTAACAAAAGTGTGATAAAGGGATATGCCTTTAACACATTTATAGTGATTCAGGATCGTTTTTGACTTGCACATCATTTTTGAGTCAAATTAATCTTATTAATTTGATAAAATATTGAAAATCCATAAAAATAAAATTTGCGGATTGTCTGTCCGGTTTTTACAGAAAAATTAGGATTTTTCGTAATAAATTTGTCGAGTTTTTTTTTGTAGCGCTTCAAAGTCAAAACCTTTCTTAAGAAAAATCTCGGCAATCTCGGTTTTGTAGAAACTACCGGACAGACAATCTGCAAATTTTATTTATTAGGAATTTTAAATATTTTATCAAATACAATAAATATGATTCAAAAATGATGTGCAAGTCAAAAAACGATCCTAAATCACAATAAATGTGTTAAAGGGATATAAGGTTAATTTTTCAACTTTGATGCGCTACAGTAACCGCTACTGTAATACAATTTTGAAAAAATAAAATTATTCTTGATTTTTCTAGCATGCTTGAATGATTCGCTGCAGGATGTTCAAAATGGAGGGTCTTATCGGCTCCATTTTACTCCTTTCTAGAGAATAATTATTTCTTTCCACATTATTTGAGAGGCTTTTAGAACAAAATCATAACTTCTACTTTTCCAAATAGATGGACATTTTTAATGGAACAAAAGAGAAGATTTTTGACGCGAAACTAGCCATTAAGAGGGTAGTCGACGCTAGTTGAGCTCGAAACATCAAAATCGCTAATAAAAATTAAAAATAAACTCCAAGGCTCAACTAGAAACACATTTTTGTCTTTATAATAAAAACTATTTTCATTATTGAAGAAAATTACAATTTTTTCTGCAGGATATTTCTTTACTTAGTGAAAAAAAATAAGACGATCAATTTGTTCAGTTAGCTTTTGTCTTCAATTTTTCCAGGGTCCTTAAATCAAGCGGTTTCGGTTTATGCTTTTTTGATTGGAAGCAAATTTAGAAAAAACAGATGTTGTTTGCCTGTGAAAAAATTATTCGATAATTTTTTTACGAAATATGTTACTAAAAACGATAACTCTTTGGTTTTTTTCATAAAAATGGTCTTATAATTTCCGCAAGTTTAAATTTTTATAGAACCTACACAACTTCATCTAATAACAAAGATCGTTGATTTTCTGAGTGAATTTCGAAACGATTGCAGATTACTAGAAAAAATCATCTCAACCAAAATTTTATATTTATTTCTCAAATTTCGCTATCTCAAAAATTCCGACGATTTTTTTATTATGAAAAAAATGTCAGATTTATAATTCATTGTTTGTTTCATTAATCAACCGCCCTTGAGGGGCCTGTTTCAGGTTACTATTAGTATATTCTGTAGGATATAAACCGTATAAAATATTATGCATGTCAAATTAGGTCAAAATCGGGAAAAATAAATTTTAAAAATAGGCTACAGAGAAAGAAAAATCCTATTTTGATCTTTAAGTACCTCAGGGCGATATATTAAGGATGGAACGCGCATGAACTGCAGATTAAGAGGATTAGATTTTATGAATTTTTCTAAAGTAATTTTTTTTGTATATTTAAACTGAAGGCTCTGGCTTGTTTTTTTTCATCCAGTTTTTTTGGTGATAAAATGGTGGAAATAGAGAATATAATGACCCAGATAATGACCAAAATAATAAAAAAAAAATACCGTATTTCGTTTCTAATCTGTTTCTATGTAAAATTCCTGCAGATTTTTTTTCAATATATAGAATTTTTCCCTCCAATTTTTTTTTATTTTTCCCATTGGTCAATTTGAATTTTGGCGGAAATTTTTACATTCCTGAAAAATTTTTGCTAACAAAAAATAATAAAATATTAATCAAGAGAAAAATGAAAAAGAATTTTATAAATTAGAGTGATTTTTTAGGCGATGTATTTTTCAAAAAAATGCAGTATTTTTTAAATTATTTAAAAGCACTGAATTTTCACTCATTTTTATTTTTATCAAATATTAGTTATTGATTACGTATGATTATACAACTGTAAATGATTCACCTACTGTTATTTTAGCAAGCAATTGATAATAGGATCCGGCTTATAAGTTATAACCCCTCAGCAAACCACAGCGAAAAATTAAATTTAGACTTTTTATACGTTTTCAAATGAAGAAATTATAAATGAAAATGGTGATTGTCAAGGTCATAAATGTTAATGAAAATTTAAAAAGTTTAAAAATTAAAAAAACTTAGTTTATTTATTATATAAAAAACAATGAATTATGCACAAACGATTATTTCTAAATTTCATATTGTTGGTTGCTAGCGTCTTCTGAAAGTTTCAACAGATTCAGAATATATTTGTGATTCATAAAGAAATTTTGACCATCAAGAGCCGCTTATAGGCAAAAAATTACAAACTTTAATTTAAGCTTGAGGTGTCGGAGTATTGTGTTGTTTTTTATTTGCTTATTAGCGCCTCTTGATTGTTCAAATTTTATTTTTTTGGAAAAATTCTGGGTGCTAAAATAACCAGCAAATTTTTTTGACTTTTCAAATACCTTATTTCAAATCGTCAATTGTTTTCAGATCTAAAATTGTAACATGTATGATTTTTGATTTATTTCAATCTTTTTTCTTTTTGAGTACATAGTTTATTTCAGTACATATTTCCAGTTTAATTTATTTTCAAGATATTATGTTTTCATTTCTTGAAATGTCTGATTTCCCTGCTGAGAAGCAAATTTCACTGTTCCCATCGTGACTCACTTTTTTCATCTGTTTGAACTTGGGCACGTATCGTGCGCCATCTTTTTCCATTTAATATGTAGATTTCATTCAAATTATTTTCAAATTTATAATTCAGATAACTAGGATACAATATTTCCTTGAGAAAACTGTTTTGGCCGTTTGCAAATCGGATAAAAAAAGCGGGCCGATTATTTCACGTGGTGGTTGGTGATCGATTATTGGGAATAACGAAAAATTTTATTTTTTGAAGCGAACAGAAAGATCGATTTTCAAGGCTTGGGTGGACATCACTTTTGATCAGTAAAAAAATATTCTTGATGATCAGAAAATGCAATTATATATGTGTTAACCCAGATTAAGAAAAATTAAAGAAAAATAGAGAATAATAAAGAGATTAAAAAAATATAAAAAGTGTTTATTTTATAAGCTTTATTAAGCTGCAATCCTGGATAATATATTTGGAAAGATGCCATTTGGCTTTTCGAAAAAAGTAAAGGTAAAAGTAATTATATTTATTAAAACTTTTCAATTTTCATTGATTATTAACCCCCTAAGCTCTGATGAGGGCTTTTCGGAGAAATCATTTTTTATTCGTTAAAAAAATCAAATTAATTTGTCAGGAAATGCATTAATTTGAAATAATTATTTAACACATGTTTTCCCACGAGTATATTGTTCTTTAAATTTAGTTCATACAGTTAAGTTTCCCATTCAAGTGGAACTTATAATTAACCCTCAAGCTTAGATTGTAGTTTTTGACCGTTTGAGCTTTTTCGATTGACAAATAACTCCAGGCTCTGAAGTTTAAATTACACAGTTCGTATATTCAAAAAAATTCCTTTTTTTAAATACCAGTGTTTTTCAAAATTTGATTGGAATATAAAAAAAAATACGCAGAATATAAACTGAAATATTCTCCCTGGCAATACAGTTAATATTGTGTCACAGTTTTCAAAATATTGGAAATACTAAAACGGCAGTTTATGTTTGAATTTACACAGATTAATCCAATAGAACTATTAATATTTCGCATATTTTAATAAATGTCATTATGAAAAGTTTTCAATGTTTTTTTGTCAAAAACATAGAATTTTTGATGAGTAGCCGACTGGCACCAGATTCTATTTTCGTGAGTTCTCAGACCATAACATTGGTGTTCAATATTGACCATTTTTAACGGTCTGATTGTCAACCAAACCAATATTTGACGCGTCTGGAAAAGTATATTCATGGTTTTCTGTAGTATAATTATCAAAATTTGTTTCATTCATATTTTTAAACATCAAAGTAGCTGTTATTGATTTTGAAAACTTAAAATAAAAATTGTATTCTAAAAAGGTGAAAAACTTGACTTTCAGGACAATACCCGTACCTCTGGCGTCAATCGGCCTGTAACGGTGAAATATTTGTACTCTTCAAAAAGCCTTTTGTTACGAGTCATAATTATCAAAACAGTAAGGTAAACTATAGTGGGTAAATAGTAATTCGTCGGACATGTAATACGTCGCATAATCTTTCCGCCCAGTGCAAAATTTCAATTTGAAAAATTTAGTTCTTATCAAGTTTAGCCTGGAAATGGCCCGAAGATTTATATTGAAAATATACATTGTATACATATATTTTGTGAAATAATTATTTAATGATTACAGGGGAAGGTCATATATCTATCGCTGGCTTGATATCGACGAATTTTGCAAATATCGCTAGAAAACATACGCAATTTCATATATACCAAGATCGTACCAAGTTTTTATTTCAAATTACTTCGAGTGCGTAATGAATGACGTCATATTACTAGATTGCATTTATCAAATCTACTTTTTTTTATTTTATTGCGTTTGGTGGAGTATTAAATTCCGCTAATTTTGGTGTTAAGTTGATTTGAACTTCAATTGTAAAACTCCTAATAAAATTGTAAAATTTTTCAAGTTATGGCGTCATTTCAAACACACACACTTTTTATCTTTGGGTGAAAACTTCATTTTTGTCCCCATATCGCCGAAAGTGCTCAATATCGCCGATTTTTTAGCAAAAAACTTTTGGCGATATCGGGCGGTAAAGGGTCAATTTGGGGGCAAGAAACAACAAATTTTTGCCCCCGAATTCTTGATTTTCAAGAAAAATTCGAGGGCATGTTTTTTTTCGAAAATTCGGGGGGTATTTGAAATTTGTTATCCTTTTGCCCCCGAATTTTACAAATAATTGGTTTTTTTACGAAAATTCGGGGGTATTTGAAATTTGTTGTTTTTGCCCCCAAATTTCTCTAAAAAATGCATATTTTAGAGAAATTCGGGGGCAGATATCTTTTGATGCATAAATTTATAAATTAAATGATGTTTTTGTTTCTTCGAGCAGATACGATATCAGCTCTACTAAATGTAGCCATATTTGATGATTTTTCAACTCGTACGAACCCTCTGAATAAAAAAACTTCCCTACCGTGTACACAGGGCACGAGTTCAACTGACCTCAAATCTAATACTTTCAACATATGGTTAAATTTAAAAATTATTATTTTATTGGGAAAAATTATTATTTTATTGAAAAAAATGTCCTACTGTGTACACTGGACACGAGTTTAACTCGTAGACTTTAGACATGAATCTGTACCCA
>SCLH01062617.1:800-16666 GCA_004367855.1 Oikopleura vanhoeffeni
TTTGAAAATATCATCTGCCACTTTCACTTCAAATATTTCGCCAGTCATCACTACCGAAGAAGAATTGGCAAATATCACTCTCAATCTTTAAAACTCATTAAATGTTTACTTTATTCATTTTGAATAATTTTATCTTCAAGTTTTATCGAATAAAATGTAAAAAAGTATTTATCTCTTTAAAAATAAGTATCAATTCTCATCGACCTACGCAATTTGAGTGAGGTAAAAATAATATGTTTGATTTGTTTGTCACAATGGTCGCGGCGCTTTCAAAAGCGTTTTGCCGCGCGTAGTGTAAAATGCTGTCGTCTCAAAAAAATCCTTGGCAATTGGGTAGCCCCGAGTGGCACCATTTAGGTAGCAAGGACTGGACAATGTTTCTTAAATACAATACAGAAAATGTGTTTGGTCCAATTTTTTATTATTGGTTTAATTTTTGCGATCACCGCAAAGTAATTTGTACTTTAAAAATTGTTTCTGTATCTAAGACGATTTGAAATGAGGTTTTTCAAAAGTTGAAAATGAGTATCGATTTTATTGGCTCATCTTGTAAAAATTTCTGTTCATTTGCAAACTAAGGATTTTTTTCGTTTTTGAAATTTTTTCAAAAAAAAAGGATTTCAAGGTCAAATTTTCATGCCTTCAGTTTTGTAGCTAAAATAAACAGGGCCTAATTTAGAGCTATCCCTTTTTATGCAGACAGGAGTTACGGATTTTTTGGTTAAGGGTTTTTCGATTCAGAGCAAACCATAATTCTTTATTCCAAATCGTCTAACTTAATTTCACTATCAATTTTTTCATATTCACTCAATTTCATCAAGTTCAAACAATTAAATTTAATTCGAACAAATAAAAAATAAAATGCATTAAATAACCTGGCTACTCATTTGATATTTGTTCAAGACTGCTGAATTACTTTAAACAAATCAAACACGAATCAGAACAAATATTAAAATTTTTCGTTACAAGTCAGAGCAAATATTTTGCACGCCACAATTATATTCGAAGAGATTTTGCAGAAGCAGAGAATTATAAAATTGAAAAAAAATGGAAAATGCTAAATTATATAATGTGGCCTGGAATGCTGGAAAACGGAATTTCTCCCAAATCAAAAGAGATTTGCTCACAATAACTGAAAATGTGAAAGACGAGGATTTATTAGGGGCCTAGTTTCAACTTTTTAGTATTTCAACTCTCGTCAGTACACTACTATTGTACCGAATCTATGAAAAATTGACCCAATAAAGTATTTGGACCTTTTTGACCTGTATCTTTTAGCAAGTCTTAGACAGTCCATCCTCGAGAATACAAGATATCATTGTGCTATAAAATGTGTTATAATCGCGTGAGGGTGCATGTTTTAATTAAGTAAATTAAGTTGTTTTTTGGCTGCATATCCTTTTATGGACTTTTGATTAATCTAATAGATGTGGGTTGAGGGAGCCAATCCTAACAGTCCTAAGACCCCTTCTAGCCACTCGTGAGGCCGCTTTCTCTTCTTTTCAGCCCACATCTATTAGATTAATCAAAAGGTCATAAAGGGATATCATATTAATAATATACTTAAAACAGGCATTCTGACGTGATTTCATATACACAAAATTCGCGAGGATTGTATCGGTTTTATAAATGATATAAAAAATCTGAATTTAAGCCAGATGTTTGACAATATTATCAGCCATCGACTATGGACCTATAGACTAAGTCTACAGTATGAACTTTGCTTTTTGGATTGAGAGGAAATACCGCAAGCAACATGGATAGCGACTTAAGGGAGTGGGTGTCGCCGATTTGAGCCTCTTCCAAGTTCATTTCCCGCCAAACCAGCAAAGGTGATATTCCAAAAACATTTGTAACTAACAGAAGCAACCTTCGCGGTAATTTTGAATTTAACAATAATCTGATACAATCTCACCTACGCCGAAAAGACACGCAGTTCGTGCCTACTCCTTCAATTTTTATCATTTTTTATTATTTTTTTGTGTCAGTCCCCGGAGAAACCTAACAAATTATGCAAAATTGCTTATGTTTTAAAATTTTGCTTTCGGCGGTCAAAAAGGCAAAAAACGAAAACAAAAATTATTGATTTATTTATGATTTAAATTGAAAGTGCGCTAATTTGTTTTCTTTCGACGCTACCGAGTTAAAAATTGCACCAAAATCCTTCAAAGTGTTTGTATTTACGGAAAAAATTATTTTGAAGCATTTTTTCTGGGTTCTAAATTTTATCTCGAAACTGTATCTCTTAAACTGGTGGAGGAGATAGCTTTTGCCTGACCGCGAAGGTTGGTTCTGTTAGTTACAAATGTTTTTGGAATACCACCTTTGCTAGTTTGGCGGGAAATGACCTTGGAAGAGGCTCAAATTTGCGACACCAACTCCCTTAAGGGGGTACTGGTCGCTGGAATTGAATTTTCTCGATTAAAAATTAGCCATACAGGGCTTTTAAGATACTGTCCAGATCAGTCCTCTTGTATAACTATCTTTTATCTTGTGGAAAATAAATCTCAATTTTTTGTTTGATTACACTCCTTTACACATAAGCGGACCTTATTCAAAATCGTAAAACTATTTCATCCCAAGTTTGACATAACTTGTTAAAGTGATAGACCAAACTTCACATGGTATTTTGACCAGTTTTTCAAATTTTGCTATATTTTCTCTAGAATATGAAAAAACACACCGTTTTTGGTAGTTATTTGTCGGAAAAACTACCTCCCAGGAAAAATTTTAAAATTCGGTCAATTATAAAAATGTACGTGAATCAATTAGTTATGGAGTTTATTTCCTGGAAATCCAAAGCTTTATTTTCGAGCTTGTTTTATATTTGAATTAACAAAAATTTACTTGAAACTGTTAACAGCTGCTTTGCAATTATTTGAAGAAAATGGGTTGAAAGTTGGAGTCGGAGTGAGATTCGATCGGGTTAAACAAGGTAACAGACATGGGTTTACTTTATGTTATCTTGTGGACAAAGGCTATGATACAGATGTTAAAACATTCAAACAATTTGTGGAAATTGACCGAAGAATTGGCTGGTTGGACGAAGATGACCTTGTTCTTGCTATATTTTATTGTTCTGCTGTAAATGTTATATTGGACACGAAAGTAAGTATTTTTGTTCTCCTTCATATTCTAGATCCATAATGGCCAGTAGCTCATTGGATTCAGCTTATTAATCGACATAACAAACGAGACATTGTCAAAGTCTTTCGATTTATTTAAGCTCAGTTACAGGCCTAGTAGAAATTTTTTATTTATAATCATTAAGGGGTGGCCATTCCCGATCCGGCAGATTGTACATTTTTTCCATAGCGATAAATGAAAGAAAAAAATGTGAAAATTATTTTTTTATTTTTACTCTTCAATAAAAGGTCCTTCTTGCAAACGTTTTAATTTTTAATTTCTTAACATAACTGATTATCCTGGAAAATATAAAAAACCACTTTTCACGGTACATCATTTCCACTAAACTCGACTACAGATTTTTTAAGACGATATTAATAAACTTCAGACATTGTCGGTGTAGTGCGCTAAAAGTCTGTTTTTACGTTGCTATTTAAAAAATTCCTTGATATAAATTTCCCATGAAAATGGTCAAAATTGCAAAAAGTAGAAGAAAAACAACTTTTTTTGAGATAAAAATTGACCTTCAATTGCTTTTGATATTAAAAATGTCCTGACATATTAAACAAAATGCGCCTATTACACCCACCATTTTATTGGAATTTTTGACCAGCATGAAATTTTTAATATTAGTGCAAATGCACTTATCGGTGTACCACCGAGTGTTAAATTTCATGGATAGTTTAGAATGAAAATCGCGCGACAAATAGTTTAATACGGAATATTATAGTACAACACATTAATATGTGATTCTGCACTGTTTTTTCATGGAGAGTTTCAAAAAAACCACTAATAAAAATTTTGGACTTGATTTCGGAAATTTCATAATTTTTCTAAAAAGTTGACCAAAAATGGATAATAACATTTATTTTTTCAAACCAGCAGTCAGAAAATATGTAGACATGCATGAAAAAATAGAGTGGCTATTTTTTTAGCTTTTATTCATTAATTTTCAAAAAACAATCAAAAAAAATTTGGACAAAAATGCGGAAAATTCATAATGCTTTGATTTTTTTGGAAATTTTACGAATTCAAAAAATAAGTTCTGACTCAAATCTTCCCTAAAATAAGCATAAATTATTTTTATAAGTAGATGCACATTTATCTGTTCAGCTAACGATATTAAGCAGAAAAAAGTAGCAACTAATTAATTTCGTAGTTAAATTGACTCCAGTCTGCCGATCATGCCACCCCCTTAAACGACTTTTTACTCATATCTTGTTAACTCGTAGACTTTAGACATATATCTGTACCAGACTCGATTTTAGTCAACGCGTTGCCACACTTTTAAATGGCATATTAGCAAAGTTTCATTATCAACATTCATTTTTCAATAGCTTAAAATAATATTCAGCCATTTGCTATTCAAATGAAATAACAAAAAAATTTTAACGAATTTAAGGCATTTAATGAGGATAAAAGAAAACAAAGGGTGGGGGTTCTTATCTGAGAGGCTTTTTCCGCATACGGGAAAAAAGAAAGTTTTTTTTCCCGCATGTGGTTTTCCCGCATATGAAATGCCGGAAAAAAGTTAAGCTCAGCGTTTTTTCCCGCATTTGAACTTCACAACATGACATTTAAAAAAAGTTGTCTGGATATTTAAAAGGTAACAACAATTATATCAATTTGAGAGGTATGATTGAGGTGGCCTATGAAACAATTCCTAACTAACTTTTCGAAAAACAGTTTTCGCGTGAACACTGAGCACGAATTTACCTAACCTATCGACTAAAAATCTAACTTTTTTTCCCATAATGCGGGAAAAAAGACCCGAGACCAACAAAAGTTGCAAAAATTTCCTCCTGTTACAAAGAAAGTGCAATTAAAAGATGAAATTAAACCTTAATTTATATTTGCAATTACTTTATATAAACTTCAAATGATTTTCTATCGCTTTGTTTAAATAATTATTATGTTTTTTACAAATTCTCAGTATATGACTCTTAAATTATTTTGGAATCTAATTTCTTGTGAGAAAAAAGAAAGACACACGCCTACGCATGACTCCACTGTTCTCATGTAATCAGTTTCGGAAGTTTGGACTTCTAGGACTGCCTTTTTAAACCGGAGGCCAATTTAAAATGCAAAAAGTCTTAAAATTGCTGACGATTTTTTTAAGGGGTCTTCCACGTGATTTGAGTACTTTTGAAAAAAGTCATTGTACAGTTATTTAAAAAATACTCAAATTACGTCAAAAAAATATCCAGGGTCAACTTCAAAGTTTTTAAGAACTTTTTCTCATCACTAATGTCGATAAAAAATCAGGTGACGAATAATTCAAAATAAGGTTCGAAATATGTCATAGATAAATCCTTATTTCTCGAAAAATAAGATCACGTGACGTGTTTGGAAAATATTATTATGTTCAAAATCTTAAATTAGGTGTTTATTCCCAAAATTTTTCGGCGTAATTGATCACTATTTGATTACTTTCACCAAAACCTTATTTCCTAATTTGAAGGTCACGTGATCACTTTTGGACTTTGTGTAATGGGAAAAAAGTCTTAAAAACTTCTAAGAAACCACTTCACTTTTTGAAAAAAACAGTACTACTTTTTACCAACCATATTCTTCAAATATACGGCACGTGATCATTTTCGGGCTATATGTAATAGAAAAATGTCTTAGAATTTTTTCTGATCACGAGGAAAGGTTTATTTTGGATTTAAAAATTTTTGCAAAAAATAAGTACTGTATACAGTAAAAATTTTCGAAAAAAACGCACAAACGTCATTTTGTTTCAAAGTTTATCGATAACTTTATAACTGATCCTTGTCATCAATGATTAAGCGTCGTAAAATGCGATAAAATGGTTTGCGGCAACGCGTTGGCTAAAATCGAGTCTACGAGTTAAAGGGAGTGAACACAAAAACCGTGAAAGTGTACAGACTGAGTTTTCTTGTTAACGGCGTTTTTTTTATTTCGATTCTATGAACCAATCAGATACAGTTATTCCGGATATTGACCAATTACTATCGAGTATTTTTTCGGAATAAAAAAACGCCGTAAACGAGAAAACTAAGGCTGTACTAAACTTGGAAATAACCGTCTCTGATTGAACGACAGGCGGCCTGCACACTTAACCATCGCTTAAAATCTCTATTCTACACAACACTGATATTTTTTCTCTTTTTGTAGAGACCGCCTGTAGGAGCGATTTGAAATACTGTAGCATGTTTTCCTGAATAAAATATTCAGCCATGATTGGCTTTTTAAACCGTATACAAAATTGCAACGAAATTTAAAACGTTAACTAAGAAATTTCTTTCGACTTACGGTTTTCGGATATTCGGTTGGCAAAATCTCCGAATTTCGATAAGGAAAAATTGTATTTACAAAATTTCTTATTTATTACATCAATTCATCTCGAAATTTTTTTTCAATTTTTACCGAACATGGCCGATTTCGCTAGAATATCTGTTTTACCAACGGAACTCCATCTCAAAAACGTTTACTATCTCTATAGCGGGAGTTCGAATCCCACTAATGTTGTCTAAGTGATTTTCTTAGTGATTGCTTGAGTGATTGACTCACCGATCAAATTTAGCGGTCTCAATATCAAGCATCCTTGCCTATAATCATACTCAAGATAATCACTAAGACAACATTAGTGTGATTCGAAGACGCGCTATAGAGATAGTAAAAGTTTTTGAGATGGAGTTTAGTTTTTAAGCCAAGTTTTCAGCCAAGTTTTTCTGGTACTACTGTTATACTTGCCACTTTAGGCAAGCTTTCAGGATTTCAATGCGGGTTCTGACTGACACAAGAATAAACACAAAATGTATTATTAATTCATATTTTATTGGTGTGATTCTCTAAACGAGAAAAATAGGAATGAGCAACAAAACCGATTTGGTTTGTAGCTCGACAGTAATCAGGCAGGCGCGAAAACACCAATTTTGTCTCTTTCGAGATACGGTATTCTGTCACAGGATATGCAATCTAAATATGGTTCAAATTTTGTTAAGATGGCTTATTTCGTTTTTCGGTTCGAAAATGTTCTTGTCAGACGATTTTCCCAGGAGCGGTCCCTAGTTGATAACCTTATGTGCTCATTTGATTAATGTCAACATTTACAATCAGTTAATTTTATTTTCTAGAAGTCTGCTGATTTGTCAGACGGAAAATATCTTTTATGGTTTATGAATGATACTAAAATAAGAGCAAATGGAATTGATGCTGTGACAGTTTATCTGAATTGTATTTGTCATCTTAAACAATTGATGGAGAATGAAGGAAAAATGAAACAGTTTGAAGAATTATTCTCAAATTATGACGAAGATGGTTGTAATATCACGCTGAGGATGTTACATTTGGCTAATTGTCATAAAGACTACTCAAAATATGAAGAAATCAAAAAGTTTATTGTTGGAATGAATCTACCAATTACTTATACAAGTAATAATACGAATTGGAGTTTCACTACAATAGAGCCAGATCAAATTACAAAAAATAAAATGACGAAATTATTGAAACTCAAATATATTCCGTCTCCAAGTATTCACCAGGATAGAATTGTATCCGATTACAACATTCTCCCAAAACTGACACAACTTATTCAAGATAGTTGGTTCAAATTAACTGGAGAACCATTTTTCAAAATATATACTGGTTTAAGATTAAAGAAAAACGATTCAATTGGAACTGGTGGTTTCGGAACTGTATATAAACAAGTTATAGATAACAAGAAAATGGCCGTGAAATGTGTTGATATAACTAAAGATTTCAAAAAAGTTATAGGAATCGAGAAGTCGAATAAACTAATGCCTGATTTAATTAAAGAAATTCGTGGCTCCCTGCATGAATCCACAATTCAAAATAAACTAAATCATCCGAATATCTTGAAATGTGAAGAATCTTGGATTCAATTTCGCGATTTGAAAACAATTGAACTGAACATCTCGATGCCTCTCTGTCGATCTAACTTGGCAGAATATCTCGATAATCACACTTTCGATTTCGATAAAATGAGTAATTTTCTTGTTCAAATCAGCCATGCCCTGATCTACCTCAAAGCTGAAAAGGTAATTCATCAAGACGTGAAACCTTCAAATATTCTGGTCGAATCTGATTCTAAAGTTTTTCTTGGTGATCTGGGAATGATTAATCAAACTGGTGGCACACCCATATTTTCACCACCAGAACAGCTATCATGTCCAGTTATCGAAGGGACGGATGTTTATGCTTTTGGAATAACGATTTTATTTTCATTTTATACTGTCGAGTCTGGGATAAAATTGTTGTACGCTAATGTAAAAGATTTGACCCAATCAGAACTCGATTTGGTCAATAATTGTGAGGTCATTTCTCTGGTGAAAAATATGATTTGTTACGATCCAAACGATAGACTTAACATTGAAGAAGTAGAAAAAAGAATCAAAAAATTGTCAAAGTTCGGTAACAGAAAATTTCTTAATAGCAATATAATTTCGATGATGAATACTTTGGACGTCAGTTTGATTCAAAATAAACTTTCTGGTTCTCAACTTTTTGCAACGATTTCTTTTAATCCTCATATGGAGAGTAAGCTGGTTTCAACTCAAGTTCACGATCAGAAAGATAGCTATTTATGCTGGGCTTTTGCTATTTGTACCATGATTGCCTCTGAGTTGAGATTACTAGTCGTCACTTTATTCAGCAAACACAAAATCAGCAAACAAACGGAAGAAAAACTTTTGGTCGAAATTAAAAATATGAACAAAACTGGTCAATTTAGAAATGAGCTGGTTTTACTGGTCGTGCCAAGAAGTCCAAAGCTTTCTGGTGATGTCAATTATGATTTTGAAAAACAAGCATCAACAGTTTTATCTGCTTTGGAAAAAATTTGTTACAAATCAGTTATACAAATTGAAGGCTGGAAAATGTTGCCGTCTATTGTCAATCTTATGAAAAAAATAGAATAGGGCTCATGAAATTTAAAATTATTTATGTCTCGTTGGTCAAAAATCAGCATTTTTTCAAAAGTTTTTACCTATTACTAGTATTTGACTTGAAATTTTTCTTGAATTTTTTTCCAAAATTCCAAGCCAAATTATGGGCAATTTCGAAAAGGGATTTGCGTTGTTAAACACTTTCTTGGTTAAATTTTGTATTTTTTTTAGCATACTAGGAATTTTTTTGCACAGTTGATCATTAATCACCTACCGCGGTATACGGTATACCGTAGGCAGAAAAAAGTTTTGTCGGGCCTACCTTAAGTGCTACTGATAAGTGTACGCCTCCCTTCTCTCCCAGGTGTAGTACTTATATAGAGTTAATATGGACGTTCACAGTCAGGATCGTATCACCTTAAGGGGGTGGTCGAGGCAATCTGGACCTTTTTAAACTGCGCCTCAAGAATAAACGGAGAACAGTAGTAACTTTATTAAACTTTGTATGCAAAGACAAGGTTTTGATGAATCCTTGAGATTAAAAAAAAAAAATTTTCATGTTTGAAATAGGCTGTCCAACCTCTAGAAAAGTGACGAAAATTAATCTTAAAATTTTTTCCCAGCCTTCGTTCATGACCCAATTTTTACGATTTTTCACGGACCATTTTATTCACGTGGGAATACACGCTCGGGCCCGGAATTTAGATTTTTTTCCTAGGTGGCGCTAAATCGCAAAAATAATCATTTTTTTTAATTTTTTTACAGCATTCATTGTTGGTCGCATTTGTTCGACATTTGAGCTCAACTATGAGAAGCGGTATGAAAATCGACGCTCAAGCCTCGAAATTACGATTTCGTCTTTGTTTGCCTACAAACCGCGCTGAAAGTGGCGCGATCTGTTTCTGTGTAGCCTTCCACCAGTCAATTTTTTTAAAAATGTTTTTATCCATAATTCTTAAAATTCTGCGACGGTAATTTAAAGCCTAATATTAGAATGATTGAGAGAATTTTTTAGTCAAATTTTCAATTTATGGTCAAATTTGAAAAATTTTGGAAAATTATAAAACTTAATTTCAAACAATTTCAAATTTTTTTTTACGATTATCAAACACTAGAAAATACTTCGATAAGTCAACCTGCATTTTTTGTATAAATCTCCGTTCTTGTTTTCAAATCGACCGGTGACATGCTTGTGCATACATTGATATTTCAAAAAATTTCAATTTTTTTTATCATAGATAGAAACTTCCAGTTATAATTTTTGGTGTCGTTTAGGTTTTTTAATCAAGAAAAAATATTTTCCCCCGTGATTTGATAGGTGGAGACAGTTCAAATGAGGTCAAAATCAAAAATTCAAGAAAAATTCTAGAGCAGATAGAGAGAATTTTGGTTAACGCCATTAAATTTCTTGTGGTCGACTTACTCCTAAGATTTTTTATTTTTTCAAATTTATACTAGTACATCGGAAATGCCTTCAAAAGGTCGCCTCGAACACCCCCCTTAAAGCACATATGACTAAACAGGCCACGTTGAGACAAAAAATCGTGAAGTTAAGTTGACAGAACTACGAGGTCAGAAGATATGGACTGCCTATACAACCCCCTTAAATTAGAATAATTAATTTAGATTGTGGGTGCTTCCAGCAATGTGCTGAGGAGAAATAAGCCCTTTTTAAAACTCAAATATATTTTGTGAGAATTAAGTGGACATCTACATTGTATGTTTTCAATTGCATATTGTAAGTATTGTAGTTCGTAACCTTGAAATGTATAAAAGTGATTAATTTCTAGAAAATATTTTAACATGAGCCGTTGAATACATAGAACCTAATTGCTGATTTTACTCCATTGATCTATTTGATATCCACGTATCCAAAAATCACATAATGCCGATATTATTGGTCAGAAATTTTTTTTCTACAATTGCATCTAATAATATTTTATAAATTCAATGAATTTAATTCATCTTAATTCGCCGAAAATAATTTTTGAAACTTGCTTGCTATAGTTAAATATAGGCAAAATGTAATTTTTTTTAGAAAACGCACTATTTCTCACAAACGCTACATGCGATTTTTTTCTCTTTTTGAAATAATCTTCGTAAATCTCTGAGCTTTGCATCTGAAAAAATTTTAATAATTTCTGTCAGATTTCTCGCAATCACTATTTTATGCAGATTAAATGCGCGCCATTATTTCATTGATTAGGCTAAAGATTGAAATATTGAAAAAGGGGAAAAAATTGTAACAATTATAATATTGAAATACTTTCATTTAGTGTGATTTTTAGCTGTGATTATTATTTTTTGTAATTTGAGACTATCCTATGTGTGGAATTGTAAATAAATTAATTATTTTTGCTAGCAAATCCGATGTTCTAGAACTAGTTATTCGATAGTAAAAAACTTTTTTTTGCTTGCAATCAATTTCTCGTGTGCTGGATGGTCTGATACAAGAAAAATAATAGCGAATCTGAGACCATGGTCAAAAATAACTACTGCACCCACAATCCTCTTAAACTACGTTCAACTCGAACTTATTATAGGCAGCTAAAATTTAAAAAAACTTTTGATATACAAACATATATTCTAAGTTTATTAATTTATTATTAATCATATTATCTTGTTCTAAAATAGAATAATTTTAAATTATTTTGTAGAAGGGTTTTTCATTTATTATATATTTTTCAGAATATTATTCTGAATTTTGGAACAATTTGTGAATATTTTAAAACAAAACAATGTATAAGCCTAGTATAGAACAGGAAACATACTTGAGCTTTGAAATCAAACCAGCTAAATTTCTTCATCCTTTGACACCCTCGAATTGGAATATTTCTGGGAGATATATTTCTGATGCTTTATCAAAGCGGAAAAATTTAGTTGCAACATTTGTGGCCCATGGTGGAGGTGGTCACGCTGCTCATGCTATTACTTTATACAATGAAGAAAATGGATTTTATATTTTCAAAAATTCTTACCCAAATCAACCAGAAATTAAAGTACCGATATCTACTTTGCCTTACGCCAGGAATGTTTTTCATTTGACAGGCACTATTTCTTTAGGTGACTTTTTTTTGAACACTCAACCAGAGTTGGCCATCTTTTAAAACTTTTTAAGGGGTCAAATTACCATTTTTTTCATTTGTGTTTTTCAAAAAAAAATTGCCATAAAATTTATTACAAAAAGTTGGGATAGTTGCGAAAAAATTGACGTTGAAGGATGTTCGGTTTTCCAATAATCAACTTCTAAAATTTTAACAGGTCAATTTCCGGTATAACTGGAAATCCGATGAAGAATCAAACAATTTTGGTCTGAGAGTTTTTTACTTTGCCTTCGATGCAAAATGTTTTTGCGAATATATTGTTCCGTTCTCAAATGACAGCGACAAAACTGGGCGAGGTGTTCTAATAAAAAGTTTCCTAAGATAATTAATAAGAAAAATTGCAGTTTTTGAGACAAAATGCAAGAAAAAAATTGGATTTTTTTAGTTCTACTTTAATAAGATCAGAATTTTTTATGAAGATATCTTGGTTAGATCTTGAAATATTTTTCTTCAATTTTTAATACCATGGCTTTCCGTCTATATCCCTTTTAAAACATTAATGTGGAATCTAGGAATGTGCGGGTTGAGGAGTGTTAGGAGTGGCTCCATGAGAGGCCCTCCCAGGAGTGGTCCTCTTAACACTCTTAGATTAACATTAATGTGTTAAAGGGATATATATAATATAAAAACACTTAAAACTTTATAAAAAAACAAAACAAAAAAGAACGAACACAAATGACTGCATTTGCCACGAGCTTTATGGAATAGATATAACTTATATCTAAGACTAAGGATCAGTTTTCACTTTTATATGCCATCATAAATTTCATATATTGTTTAAAGCCCCAATTTGAAGGTATACCACTCACAGCGAGAGTAATCGATGTATCGAAGATTATCCCTACTCCTGCGTTCTCACTGTGACGTCACAAGAAAAGACAGCGTCCAATCACATCACACGATTGTCGATTTATTTTAAGAATCCTGTGATTTCATAGGTCACTGACTCTTCTTGTGGCGTCACAGTAGAAACGCCGGAGTAAGGATAATCTTCGGTCTATCGAAGATTAAACTTCGGTATGGATAGTGGCCAATCAAATCCAACGATTGTCAACTTATTTTTAGAATCGTTTGATTTGATTTGATCACTATATTTTCTTCACAGCTATGACGATGTGTAACTATCCATACCGAAGTATAGTCTTCGATATGACAAATTAATTTTCACCAATCATTTGAAAAATTTGGCACTTATTTTTGATAAAAATCTCACAGCTGACTCTTGGTATTATTCTCCTTATAATTTCCTTTAGTCATAAATTATTAGGTATTAATAAATGGGCAGAATAACTAAGTCCCTTAAATGTAAATAATTTGTAGCAAACTGATCCTTATCAAAGTAAGAATTATTTATCAATATGTTTATACTTTTGTTGTCCTTATCAATCTGAATTAAATCTTTAAACTGTACATATCAAACTTTGTTGATTGACCACCATTTAAAACACGAATTATTACTTGACCGACTGTATTAAAACTCTTAATTCTGAAATTAATATTTTTTTGTTCTAAATAAAACTTATTAATTAAATAAATTCTATCAAATGGCTTTGTTTAGAAGTATTCATCATACACAGGGATCGGCAGAGTTTGCTCTACTCTGCTCTACTTTATTTTAAATGATAAA
Source organism: Oikopleura vanhoeffeni (assembly GCA_004367855.1). NCBI lineage: Eukaryota > Metazoa > Chordata > Appendicularia > Copelata > Oikopleuridae > Oikopleura > Oikopleura vanhoeffeni. Next base: position 14,528 of record SCLH01062617.1, read on the forward strand.
AAAATATTTTTTGCGCCACCCAAATCTGCTCCTAGATCAGAGAAGAGCAGAGCAAACGATTTCAAAAAATCTGTCGACCCCTGATCATGCATTACTTGTCTTGGAAACCGCTTTTTATAATTAAAACCAATTTTTTTTATTTTAACCATTATTTTCTGTTTGAACTGAACAACTTGAACTCTTAAATAACCCCGGAGACTCTATTTTAGGTTCTCCTAGATAATAAATCAATCTAATTTTTAAAAAACTATTTTTCTTCCAAATTTTTTATCCAAAAATGTTGCAGGCAATATCTGAAAAGATAACGACTTAGTCACCATTTCAAATAAGCAATTTCAAAAGTAAAAAATGGGTGCCGGTTTTATTGGCTGTCTCATTTTGGAGAAAAATTTTTCTGGTCATTTTAATTCGTAGGATTTTTGTTATTTTTTTTCCAATTTTTTTTATATAAGATCTTTCGAAAATTAAGGCTGTTCAGGGGCGTTTGTTAATTGGAACTTTACGACCACGTGGTCAACCGAACATGACCTGTAAAAATTCAAGGTTATCAAATAAATATGAAAATACCACCAAATAAATCCTTGAGTTCGTCTTTTTAAGGATATCCCGGTCCTTAATTTGACATATTCTCGATAAAATATCAACCAAACAGGGCTTCAAGGATATAATTCAGATTAGCCACTTTGTAGAACTAGCCTTCAACTTGCGAAAAAACCGATTTTTGGACTTTTTTCATCGGAAAATATATCTCGTCAAAGATAAAATTTCAAAATTGACTTAAATTTTTGCAGAAGCTAGCTCTAAACAAACAAAAGCTTCGTAGGAGCGTTTTTGTAAAATTTCGACCCCAAACAAAAAATATAAATTTTTCAAGGTCACGTTCCGAAAAAAAATGTCTAAAATTGCGAAAGGAGATAGTTTTTTTAATAATTAATCATGATTCGGCTTTTGAAAACGAGTCATCCGATTGAGTTCTTAGATAGCTGAGATAAACTGAGCACAAATACTTGAAAAAAAATGGTTGAATCAGGCCATTGTTTCCATTTTTTTTTAACAAAAACTGATAATTTCAAAATGTCAGTAATCTCATGATAAATCAAAAAATTGTCCGATTCTGTCCTATTTGTTATTATTTTATTATTTACTAGATATTTGTGCTCAGTTTGAGCAATCGAAAAACATAATCGGATAAGTCGTTTTCAAAAGCCGAATCATATAAAAATTTTGGCTGAAAAAGTGGCAAAAAACGACAAGAGGGCCCCGTAATCGATATAAGTTATATCAAATAACCGAGATGAAAAAATATCGTGGCTGGTTTGTCCGGTGAGCATTCATATAATTGCGCATTCGTCTTAGTTAAATGACAAAATCCTTGTATCACAATTTGTGCCAATGTGTATTTTAATTTTTTTAGCGTTTTAACTCGATTCGACTCGTCCTACAGTATTTTACTAGTATTTTAAGAAAAATATATTTCTCGGAAAAATCACAAAAGTTCTAGATTCAACGATTTTTGTTGAATTTTTAATGTTCGCTAAAATTCATCAGTTGAAATTTCTGTATGTATGAGAAGGAGCCAAAGTCAATCTCTATGGGAAATTGTCTATGTAAAAACACGGACGAAGAAATGTCAGCCCCTCAAATGATGCTAACTCGACCAACCAAACTGAAAAAAACAGCAAAAAAAGCGAAAGGAGTTAAAATGAATCAGTGAGTTTTAATCTTGATTTGAAAATTTTTCGAGACAAATTGTGAAGTTGCGTAGTTTTTTTCGGCAATATTGGCAAATTCAGCGATATTTTAAACAAATTTAACTCTTGAAGGCACAGAGTCGGTTAATGATTGAATGAATGGCAATTTTAAGGTTATGTTTTCTCGTGGAAAAATTATTTCGGAACTAGAAATTTATTAAAAGTTTTAAAATTTCGGCTCAAAAACATATTTATGAACTTCTTCAAGAAAAAATAGTTGGACGACAAAATTTATTTCCAGCTTTGGAGTCGAAAGTTTGGACTAAGCTGATCTAATCAAGGGCAGTTCAATGCTTTTTCGAAGGTGGTATTAATTGATCAAAAATCTTAACTCGTAGACTCGATTTCTGGCAAGTAGTGACCATTTTCCGTTTTTTCTTTATTATTT
>SCLH01062619.1:0-11857 GCA_004367855.1 Oikopleura vanhoeffeni
TTAATTATTTCTTATTCTTTATAAAAAACCTCTCAAAATATTTCTTAAAATATTTTCTTATAATTTCATCATCATCATAACTATTTCTCTCTTTTAATATATGCAAAAAAAAGAGAGAAATGGAAAGTGAATAACCATAAGATATGTATTCACTAACATTTTAATAAATAACCGTATTTTATACATGTTAACTTTTAATTTAAGTTTTCATGTGAAGCAAATTTCAACGATGATGAGGCAATGCAGATGTTTTTGGGAGAAGTTGTTGGTTTCATTCGGGAACATAGCGTTAAAAGTTCATCTCACCAGATGTTTCTTGAGGTAACAGTGTGTTTTCATTTTTAGAGCAAGTTTTTAGACACAGCGTAATATATATTGTATTATTTAAAAAGATCATTACCTAAATGTTTGCATGTAAAGTTTTTAAAGTTTATGAAGTTTTATAATAACTTCAGACTCATTGGTGAGATGTTGTACTAAATTTCATTTCAAAACTCCCTAACTCCAAATAAAAAGATATAGCCATTTTTTCTCCTTATTCGTAAAAGTTTTTGTAAAAGTTGATTAATTAGTTAATTCATAATGACATTCATTATTTTAGGATTCAGCACATAGTATTGCTGGTGTGTCAGATCATCTGGGCCCTAACGAAATTGGACTATTGGATGGTGAGACCACAGATGATATAAGTTATATCAAGCGTACTTTACCAAGTGTTATTAAGCTTGCGTATAAGCTGCGCTTAAAAAATGATGGATTATTAATTTTATCAGCCATTGAGCTTGGAAAGCTAGATTTAAAGGGCAATCTTAATAAATTTCTATTGGAACCTGTAAGAACCTGCGAGGCCAGATCTCGCGTTATCTATACAGGAGGAACTCGCAGACATAATCTTGGTGGATTGTGTCAGTTACAGCGTATGGTCTCACGAGAGCAGTTCTGTTCACGTGGTTGTATATTTCCACAAGAGGTTTGTCACGATGTCTCATGTTCTACTGAAGGAAATTCAGGATGTCGGATGGCGATGTGTACCGTAGATGGCGGGCACAATCGGGTCCTGGAATCAAACATGCTCGTTACAACTTGTCTCAATGCCTCAGTGGTTTTTCGATTGTGAGTTCTGCCACATTGTTATTATTTTTACCTTTACAGTTTTCAAAATTTTTTAAATTTTTTAATTGATTAATCCCTAATTTAGTATAGTAATTTTCCCAAATTTATTCATACTTTTGCTACTTTATTTAAAACACATAGGAGAAGACTTGAAATTATTTATATAACATAATTGACTCGCATATGTCCACCTAGTGTATAATTGAATATTTTTTTCTCAAAATTTAGATAATCATTGTCACAGTCATAAGAAAAAATCTTTATCATTTGTTCATTTTGAAAATAAAAAGATTTAAATAAGTGATAAATTTTGATAATTGTAGTACTTTTTTCCTTTAAATTAGATGAAAGATATGACAGTATTAATAGGACTTATTGGAATTTAAATTTGAAAATGAAAAGGTGAACAAATAATTTCCGTAATTTTCAACATATAAAAACATATCCTCTTTCCAAAAAACACATTTAACAAATAGTCTTAAACAAAAATGCACAGTTCCCCCTCCCTCCGACCGTCACATCACATTCTCCTCTGCTCACAGAAAGAGAATAATGTCTGCTTGCTACATTTTATATATAATCCATAACAATAAACTAAAATAATACATAAAATAAAAAAAATAAAAAATAAGTCCAATAATACAACGCTACGCCCGCAGATCCTGAGTCATGTGTATTATCTCACTTAAAAAGAAAGAAACAATGTTCAAAAATAGTAAAAAATAAATAACATAATATTTACTTGTTTTAGTATGTCATCAATTATAACCACTGGCGTTATTCAAGATGAGATTTTCTTTTATACTGGACAAAAATCTGGCGGGGGATATGTGGAAGACGTTTCACTTCCCAAAAATTTTTTACACTCAGCTCGTTCAATGAAACCTGGATTATATTTGACTGTCATTGTGGGTCTTGGTTCACACAATAAACATTATGTTTATTCACCGTTAAGTCAATCCATATGGCTAGCTATTTCTGCCAAATATGGTATAGAAGTCTTACCAGGATTAGCTGCTGGAAAACTTTGTGTTAACATGTCAAATGCACGAGACAAGAAAGATGAATTAATGCGTTTAGCAGCTGGGATGGTCTCTTATATCGGACATTCCGATCCTACATATGGGGGAGTCTATACCCCCGACCTTGCTTTTGCCGATTTTTGCGTCACAATGACACCGGTGCGTTTAAGCATAAGTAAAATCATTTATAGTTTTAAGTAATTAAGTCGTAAAGATGAAACGTTTATTCCAGTAAACGTAGTTTTTTGTTCTATTTTCATTTATTATTTGGAGATATATGTCAAAGGTCAAATGAGGGAAATATAAGTTTTGTGCCATTTCCTTTCATTCAATTTTAATGTTTGACTTTGGATCATTTGCCATCTATTAATTTTTTATGATTACTTTTTAACTCATCTATTTTTTTATTCTCAAAAATGGTTATAATTGCTAAGTTATTAGATGAGTTATAAAAGATAAAATTGATTCATCATTAGGCAATTTTATTTGTACATAAAAAATTATTAAAAAGTATATTTTGCTATATATATTAAATCAATAAAAATAATATTAAAAGGAAAAAAAAGAGAAAAAACACATTAAAAAAAATGTGTAAAAAATGTGTGTTTCCCTCTTTTGTATTATATGCAATTCAATTAAAATCTTAATTTCAGGAGGAGTTAAGAACGGCCTGTACAGATGCTGCTTCAGTTTTGGAACGCGCTGAAAATTATAGCGAGTACATTAGTAGACCTCTGAGATATATAGAATCATCAGGAAAAACTCGAGATGAGGTTTATACTGCTTCCCGTCAGTTATATCCTTTAATATTCAAGAGGTTGAAGTACCGGTCTCTGAATTTTATTGACTCGTTTACGAGTTCACGTTGGACAGAAAAATGTCTCCACATTTATGATCCTAACCTCGAAAGATCACTCCTTCTGTTTAAGTACAGTTTTCTTGGGCTAAAGACTCAGATACATTCAGAGTTGCCATGTCTGGCTGCGAAATGTGATAAAGGAGCATCCTGTCCTATTACTTCTAAAAACTCCAGTAAGTTGGTGTGGCGATTTTCAGCATTTATTTTTCGCTCTAAAAATGATTTGGCTGTTTTCCCTAGAGCTCAGAAGTTTGTACAAGATGATACTGAATGCGAGACTTCACTCCGAATGTCAAATCAGAGGATGCTGTGGTTCCATCTTCATAGTACAAATGCTAAAAGTTAGTTAACAGATTTTGATTTTTTTATCATCTCAAATTTATTATTGATATAGAACAATAGACTTATCTATATTTATTTTTAGAATAAGTTCTGTTTTTCAAGTAGAAATGTTTATTGAATTGAAAATTTTTATATATTTATCATTTCAATAATATATACCGTTTCAAAAAAAAAAAATTTTTTTTTTAAATTAAATTTTTTCAAATTTTTGGTCGGACAGAAAAAACTAATAATTAAAAAATTGGAAGCATTCATTTTCACTTCATCTCATTGTTAGATACAGTTACATAATCCTCTATCCCACTGTCGTTAGAACAAATGAAAAAATAAAAAGGATTTATATATAGTTAAAAAAAAAAGTAGAAAAAGTAATACTATATTAAAATCATTTCATTTAGATCGATCAAATTTCGCAGAGAATGAGCCTGGTTTGGATGAGCACTCATTTAATAAATTTTTTACTTCATTAGAGGGGTGCCAGCGGGCAATTCCAAATATTGCTTGGTATCGGACAGAGGGAGGTATCGGATATAATGGAGAATTTACCAGTAATCGAAAACTCCAAATGATGGAGGATTCATACCGATTTGGAAATGTCTTCATGATGAAGTTTAAACATGGTCCAGAAACCATTTTTTTGGCATTTAGTTATTCAAAAAACCTACCAAACGCCGGAGTTAGAGCTGCATGGATCCCCTCTACATAATGTTGAATTTAGGTAATTTAATAATATTGACTTAAGGGGTTTAGTTCTACTTTTTTCTTAAATAATAAAAGAAGTAGTGATTTCGCATAAAGATTTTCCACTTTTTTTTCAAAAACAATTAAAGAAATATTTATCTTAGAAAATTGTTTCAAAAATTTAATATTATATAACTTTCAGACCCTTAATATATGAATTTTTTTGATCTTTCAATCCTTGCTTTTGAGCTTTCTTGATCGTCGTTAAAACAAAAATATATTTTTAATACAGAAACTAAATAATATTCGACTGAAATAGACCATTTTTCCTTTCGGAGGAGAGCCAATCATAGGGCTTAACTAATTTGTCTTCCGGAGGCAGGCCAATTAGCTGTCTTAAATTGTTTTTCGAATCAATGCCAATAGCAGCGCTATAGTATAGTGTCATTTTTAGGAGGGTAACGTTTAACACATCAATGAACTAATTTATTTTAAAATTATTTTTATTTTTAGCTATTCTTTTCAATAGAAAGATGTGAAATAAGGAATCTTTGATTGATCCTTGAAAGTCTGTTTATAACTTTTCCTTTTCATTAGAAAAAATGTTTTTATATAAAAAATGATTTGAAACAAATAATGAAGGACAAAAAATGGGTTTATTAAAAATGTTTTATATGAAGGACTGAATTCTATTTTCTTCACAAGGCAGATCTATATTTGAGATAGCTTAAGAGAAAAATTTTTCTCCAATAATTTTTCTTAAAAACCTTCGAATTTGTGAACGATGCTAGATGGCTAAAGATGTGTTATTTAGCATATCAAAAAGATATTTGCTATTCAAAAGGGAAAACACATATATGTCTTTTTTCTTATTATAAAAAGGAGAAAATTTTAATGAAATATATTAAATTCTCACAAAAGGAGTATTTTTATTAAATAAATGGACACAGACCCACTCCAAGAAAAAATTAATTTCTTTCATTTCAATAAATAATGTTATTATTAATTGTTAATTAAAAAAATAATTTTTATTTTTAATTTTTAATTGTACTCAATCTCCTCAAGTGGTTGCATACCACTCACATCCTNTTAAATTGTTTTTCGAATCAATGCCAATAGCAGCGCTATAGTATAGTGTCATTTTTAGGAGGGTAACGTTTAACACATCAATGAACTAATTTATTTTAAAATTATTTTTATTTTTAGCTATTCTTTTCAATAGAAAGATGTGAAATAAGGAATCTTTGATTGATCCTTGAAAGTCTGTTTATAACTTTTCCTTTTCATTAGAAAAAATGTTTTTATATAAAAAATGATTTGAAACAAATAATGAAGGACAAAAAATGGGTTTATTAAAAATGTTTTATATGAAGGACTGAATTCTATTTTCTTCACAAGGCAGATCTATATTTGAGATAGCTTAAGAGAAAAATTTTTCTCCAATAATTTTTCTTAAAAACCTTCGAATTTGTGAACGATGCTAGATGGCTAAAGATGTGTTATTTAGCATATCAAAAAGATATTTGCTATTCAAAAGGGAAAACACATATATGTCTTTTTTCTTATTATAAAAAGGAGAAAATTTTAATGAAATATATTAAATTCTCACAAAAGGAGTATTTTTATTAAATAAATGGACACAGACCCACTCCAAGAAAAAATTAATTTCTTTCATTTCAATAAATAATGTTATTATTAATTGTTAATTAAAAAAATAATTTTTATTTTTAATTTTTAATTGTACTCAATCTCCTCAAGTGGTTGCATACCACTCACATCCTTTTCACCATCAGAGTCAGAGATAACTATTGTATCTGGAACTCCCTTTTTTTCAGAAATGGAGGTCGAGTTGAAATTTGAATTATTTCCAAAGTTCAATTTTCGACGTTTTAACGTCTGTACCCATGTTTGTACTGAACTTTTCTCTTCCTCTGCTTCATTTGATTCATCTGGGGTACTTCCTCTCGATCCTGCTAATAAAAAAAGTTCAGGGTCGTTTAAAAATATTTGATCGGGGTTTGCGTCCTCCAGTAATAACTTAATTGACATTAACTCACTGATGCATGAGTCAAAATTTATGCCATCTAATTCCTCAGATGCCTTTTTGAGGGCGAAAAATATTTTATTTATAATGTCGCAGAAAAACATTATTTTACTGTTAAATGAGTGTCCTTTTTCCGGCCAAATGTTATCAAGGCAGTTGTTAACAGAGATGAGATTGTTTATAAGTTTATCATCATTTTTAACCACTTCAATCTCGGTCAACATCTGTCCAATTTTTTTAGTTAGTATTTCCTTATGAAGGGAAATATTCACTAATTCGTCATTGATGCCTATATTATTTATATTTAAAGGCCGTTTTAGAGATTTATTTAAGGGGGTTGTTGATTCAGTTTTGGCCACGGATTTTTTCAAATTAGTTTTTCGCTTATTTTCCTTCTCGGCTAATTTGATTTCAAGGAAGGTTTTTCCCTGAATTTTAGAAAGACCTGATACTTTTGACATTCCTTTTTTTAGCCCTATTTTTTTTGTTAAAGTTTGTTTTTTAGGGTTATATATCGAAGAGGTGGAAGTCGAAGTACCAGGAATTTCCTCAAAATCTGGAATAAAAAGTTGCACTTTTTTACAGATTAAGGGGGTAGATGTTAATTGATTGAATTTTTCAGACTTTTTATCAGTGTCTGCTGACTGATAAGATAGTCTCATATCGATTTCATCCGAATTGCTCGAATCATAATTTAAGCCCTTATAAAATTTCAATTTGGGATTTTCGAAAAAGTGCTTGTCCCCTAAATATCTGTTTGACGTATAAATTGAGTGAGCAGGGACAAAAGCGACTGGTTTTTTAGACCCCCTTTTGTTACGAATCCAGATCCATCTTACCAAATTTACTTTGACTTTTTTAAAATATAGAAATTAATTTTACTGTTATTTAAACACCTTTGATAGCAAACGCTAGTTTTTTGAGTGTTTTTTCAAAAGACGATTTATAAAGTAAAAATAATCAATCTGAAGAAATTCATATTACTCAAAGTAAGCTGAAAAGTAGCAAGTGTGTTCGAAAAAGTTTTTATCTGAAAATTTTTAAGTGGCAAAAAGTTTCCCATCAAGACAAAAAAATTGAAAAAAGTGAAATTCTGTCAAAATGCACCGAGGCCCTTAAAGTTTAAAATTTTCCACCAAAAATAAGCTTATTAAACATTTTTGTCTCTATTTGTGTTGGCCACTTTCTTAACTTCCAACTACGCAAGCAAACAGAAGAAAATTATATTCCTTCCATTACGCCATTCATGCATTATTCCTTAATTATTTTCGTATAATTTGGAATATTCAATCACACTTTGGTTAATTAATGCTGTTGGAAGATTTTTTTGTCTAATTTATACTAGAAAAATCATCCAACAGCATTTATTAACCAAAGTGTGATAAAGAGATATCTATCCAAAATATGACATATCTCCTATTGCTGGCCCGATATCACAGAGTTTGCCAACATCGCCGAAAAACCAACGCAATATCACGATTTTAAGCAAAAATTCTTTCGGTACTGATATCGCCATAAGAGCCCAAATCGCAAAAATTGCGTAGGCGTTTTGGGTTTTATATCAATTTCCTCTGAGTGCGTCATATGTCAAGATTTACACTAACGCTCTCGGGTTTTTTAATTTTTGGTTGACAAACTTTATTTGTGTTATCATACCGCCGATAGTGCCGATATCGCCGAAAATGTCCGATATCATATCGGCGATATGGCTGAAATTGTTTGGAAAATTCGGCATCCCCTGTATACCGGTACGGTTTTCATTTAAGCATTTGAAAGAATTATGAAGTATTTATTTCATCGAAGCCAAGGTATTTCTTCTGGACAGTAAAAGTTTAGTATTAACAATTGATCGCATTTTTAATTTGCTTCCTCTTCGAGTCATTTTTGCTGGGATTTCTGCAGGCGGCGGCGTCGAACTGTGAGGAATCTCAAAAACCAAAGAAAGCCCATACAAAAATGTCAAAAAACAAATTTTTCATTTTGAAAAATCAGCAATCTTTTATTGTCACCGACTTAACATTTTTCTTCGAATTAGTCGTCAGGCCAGGAAAAGCAGGGTGGAATGGATGAAGAGAAATATTCCTGAGGTTGAGGGTAAAAATATATTTTTGGGGTAGAAAAAAGAGTGAAAGTTGTGTGAAAATATAAAATAGCATTTTTTTTGACATCAGCGTGGTGGTGTGAAGAAATTCTTTGGATTGGTTTTAAGCCTAGTTTATTGCATAATTACTATCAGATTTAACTGCGGGTGAGCGTGGTATTGAAATATGTTTTATTTAAGCTGACTGTGATAAAGCAAAAATGCAGCGAAATTCACTTACTTAATAATTGAAATTCTCCTTTCATAAAATGAGCCTGGCATAGTGTCAGTTGAATTTAGCCTTAAATAATGCAATTCTTACAAAAATTGAATAAATTTCGTGATTGAGTGTGACTGGTTATGGTGTACAAAAGTTTTGAAATGTGTAGCACATTATGTGTTATGAAATGTGGAAAAGCAGGAAAAGCTAAACTTGGAAACCAAATGGAAAAAATCAAATTTTAAATTTTGTTATGCCGTTCCATTCCATTTGATACTCTGCATACAATACCCGGAATACTGGAGAAATAATATTATCCAGAGACGGAAAAATGACCTCAATTTTGACCATAAGTGGCGCTGGAGCCGAAATTATTTTCTTGATTCGTGATTTAAATACCGTCCTTGGCAGAGCATTCCTGACAATCTCAATCCGGCTTCAAAAAAAATTGAAAGATGCGCTAATAAAATCTGGACTTTTGCTATGTCAAAACGGAAAAGTTCGAGCTGATGTTTTTGTCATGGTTAATTAATGGCTCGAATTGATTATCAGCAAAAACTGTACATTACCTCTACAATAAAATTTCAAATCTAAATAATACGAATATAATTTAGTAAAAGAAGCAAATTGTGAGACCTTGAAATAATTTTTGTAGAAAAGCTAGGAATTTTGTGCTTTTTACGCTTTGAAAAATATTTCGATGGAATCGCGTCGGTTTTTCTCCGGACGATTGCACTTTTGGAAAATTTGAGCTTGACTTTGAGGGCACTCCTTAATAAAAATTTGGAAATTTTTTGTAGTGATTTTTAATACCTCGCCCACCCAATAAGTTACTATTCTACGATTTTGAATGTTTGATCGCAAAGATTATTTCGACTCGATTTTCGGTTGAATGGAAGTTGTGAAGTGATTTGGCCTGGATGTGTAGTCCTATTCGTGGAAATAATAAAAGTTTGATTTGAGTGCTTTTTTTTTATAGATACAAAAATATTATAAAAAATATTTTTTGATTTTTGGGTGCTGTTTTTCTCGCATGCAGATTNGTGGTAAAAAATTTATAGTTTTTGTATAAATTTCGCAGATTGGTTGAATTTTCGGTTGATACCTGCGAATTGGGCGGTCCGTTTTTAGCCGTTGGCGAGGGACTAAGGATTTTGAGCGATTCCTTTTGCTATTTTCTTCAAAATTAGCTTGGTCGGATTTCTGGGTAGCAGGATCGATGTATTTTGGCAATTGATCTATGGGCCTATAAGCTGAGCCCTATAAATATGATTTTACTAAAAAAACACCTTTGGATAGATTTTAATACAAAAATTATTTTTATTCTTATTTTGGGTCAAGTTTTCACCTTATAAAATGTCGATTCGTCTAACAGACATTGCCATTTTGATTTGGTGTCGGACTTGGCTTTTGGGCTGCGTTGAATTTCTTGACTTGTTCTTGTCAAAGTGGAAAGTAATCTTGGGGCTGCAGAAAAACATCGTTCCATATTTTCAGGGGGTGCATCTCCAATATGATTTCTCCCCAATGAACTCTTAATAATAAATGATAATTAATAATAATTAATAATAATTAATAATAGAGAAACTTGTTTGACGAAAATTTGCGTCTTTGCGCCAATTCATCGGCTCTAGAATAATATTATGGAATTATTAACAAAAGCTAAACATTTAACAAAAAAATCAAACCTGATAAACCCCCGCTAACATAGATGAATATTAGCGACCCATCAGACAGAGCAACATATTGTAAGTTGATCATAACCAACGCAAAAAAAGCAGTCCAAACATCCAAACCCTGTTGAGGAGAGCCGATTTCATTGTCAGATTAAAACCAATCAAATGCTCATGCGTCCAAATGTACTCTGAGCGTCGACTAATCCATATTCCTTTTCGACGAAACTCATCTTGACAAACTCGCTTACTATCTCTACAGCACGCGTGTATAGCAACCACTGATGTTGTCTATCACGTGATTGTTTAGTGTTCGTTGGCACTATACACACCAATAAATTTATACAGGTTCCACATTATCAGAACCCTGGCCTATATTATTCAAAGAACACTTGCAAATTGGTGAGGATTCGAACACGCAGCTTATAGAGATAGCTAGCGTTTTTGAGATGGCAGTTCGTTCGGAAAGTATATAATCAATAATTAAAACATTCACGGATCGAAAATACTCACGCATTTTAAAAATTTCATCTTTTGAGCAGTCATCCAATGAAAAATAATATTATTTTATTTATAAACTGCAAAAAAATCTCATAGAAAAAAACATGCAAAAATAGTGATTTAACAAAAAAATCAACTAATTTTGCGTTGATTGAATAATTGTTGTGATAAAATGTAACCGCTGTTTATTAAATATGTATTGAGATCTTAATTATTGCTTACTTATAATTTTTTTATATGATAACTCACTTTGTAAAGATACACAGTTTCTTTTTTTTAGAAGTCTTTTCTGAAAACGGCGGTTACGGCTTACAGATTCATTTCGAACATATGATTGAGACTCCTCGTTTCTCTGTCTCGCCGAGCAATAAAAATGTAACAAATTATTTTACAACCCCGAAAATTATTACACCAACCCAACAAAATCAGAAGTCCAGCTGTTAATTTTTGCATATTATTCCAGAATTGTGGAACAGTAATCGAGCCAGGATCGACAGAATTATTTTTTCATATGTTACCATCCGTTTAACTAAAAAGCTTTTATATACAGTGTTTATGAACTCGAAAGCAAAATTATAGCGAAAACAACTGTGCAGCAAAGCTCGAATTATTCATTATTCTTTCCTTGACAAAAATGTAGTAACAAATTGATTATATGATTTTTGTTCCTTGTCTTTGGTAAGTTTGAGCACCACACTTTTTCTCGGTTCATTTCATTCTCACCATCATGACAAAAAATCATGTTAATCCACGATGGTCATTTATTGCCGGATTTTTTATTCGATTTTGTTTTATAGAAGATGGGCGGACAAGATGTTGCAGATTGACAACTCTGTTAGAGAGGTTCGACAAAGCATAAAACTATAATATAATATTTTAATTAATAATAAATATAATAATCATAATAATATAAATAATAATTAAAATAATTAATAATAATTATAATAATTTATAATTAATATAATTAATAATAATTAATAATAATTAATAATATTAATAATAATTAATAATAATTAATAATAATTAATAATAATTATATATTATTTATATTAATAATAATTAATAATAATTATATAATAATAAATAATTAATAATAATTAATAATAATTAAAATTAATAATAATAATTAATAAATAATTATAATATTTAATAATAATATTAATAATAATAATTAATAAATAATTAATAATAATTAATAAAATTAATAATAAATAATAATAATAATAATAATTAATAATAATTAATAATAATTAATAATAATATAATAATAAAATAATAATTAATAATAATTAATTAATAATTAATAATAATAATAATAATTA
>SCLH01062619.1:11878-33876 GCA_004367855.1 Oikopleura vanhoeffeni
ATTAATAATTAATTAATAATAATTAATAATAATTAATAATACATTAATAATAATTAATAATAATTAATAATAATTAATAATAATTACTATAATAATTAATAATAATTTAATATTAATACTATTAATAATATTTAATAATAATTAATAATAATTAATAATAATTAATAATAATTAATAATAATTAATAATAATTATAATAATTAATAATAATTAATAATAATTATAATAATTAATATATAATTAATATAATTAATTAATAATAATTAATAATAATTAATAATAATTAATAATAATTATAATATTAATAATAATTAATAATAATTAATATAATTAATAATAATAATTATATTAATAATAAATTAATAATAATATAATAATTAATAATAATTAATAATAATAATAATAATTAATAATAATTATAATAATTTATAATATTAATAATAATTAATAATAATTAATTAATAATTAATAATTAATAATAATAATAATTAATAATAATTTAATAATAATAATAATAATTAATAATAATTAATAATAAATTAATTATAATTAATAATAATTATTATAATTTCAATAAAAATATTGCATTTTTTTTAACGTTTTTCAAAATTTTTATTATTCGTCTTCATGAATGAAAATATTTTTTTTTTAATCGTAAGAAGCAGAGACAAAAATTTGGCAATTGGGCTCTCTTGATTTGATTGCCAAAGTAAAAGCCGCAAATTGTTAACAACTGATAAACATCATTGCTCAAAACTTCATGTTTTTATGCTTCATGCTGTTTATTGATTGTCGGTTTGTTCAAAAGTTATATAAAAGCCCTTGCAAACACTTTTCTGTGATATGTGTGTGAAGGCCTCTTTCTAAAAATTTTAAAGTGCTCATGTAAAAAAGAGCGTAAATTGTTTCTGGTGCGAGCGCTGTCAGGATCAACGCAGAATTTTTTTCGAAAGTTTTCTTTATATTCTGTACAGGTATTAGTGTGAGTGTGCACAGTGTGAGGTATTAGTTGTTCGATGTTGTAAATTCTAGATGTAATAATTTTTTTAGTTTCTCCTATATAACGGCTTTACAATCACACCTCGAATTCATAAGCGCAGTTAGAATTATTAAAAAAAAGCTTTTTTGGGCTTCATTCTAGGCAAAAATAAAACGACGTTAACTGATTGTTGAAAAAAAACGAATCGAAATGCCGAAAATTTGGTGTGACCTTTTTTTAAAAGCGGTATATTTGGGAAGCAATGGTTGAGCATCGGAAAGAAGTAATGGTACGGGACATTGTATGAAATACCAAATCTGGAATTTCTTTTATCTTCTTCCCGACGAAGTTTTATTGCAGATGGTCTAAAATCCCGATTTTTTACTCGGCCTATTTTTTGATCCATAATATGAATAGGAAATTATTTTTAGCAAAAATATTTTTGTATTTTCAAATAGCGAATATCTTCGTGAAAATCTGTCGGAAGTACAGTTATTTCACCTTAAAAATTTCACCCAATAAAAAAGTTGACCATTTATAGCTCTTTAGGAGAAATTTGAAGCTTTTAAAGTTAACTGGAGTTTTGAGTCGTGAAAGTAGGTTTTCTATACATTTGTAGATTGTTTCACCATTATTTAAAATCAGCTGTTGTATCAAAAAAGTTAATTTTAGGATTCCAACATTGATTTGTTGTAAATTTAAGATGAGGATCAAACGATTCAATTTCCCTAATAATCTGCTTTATAGCCCCGTTTTCCTACGACCAGTATGTCGTCGACATATCTCACATAGCCTAAATATTTCTATTTTTCTATTTTCGGGGTCTATAATGTCTTTTTCGAACAGACTCTGCCAAAAAAAATCATTAGCCCAGACTAGGGATAACTTCGAATCGCATTGAACACCCTTGGGTTTGGCGAAAAAACCCATTTAAAAGCTTCCGAAACTGTTAAAACTCACATGAAAACTGATTTAAAAACCTTAGCAGTTTATGTGGGCTTCAGTGGTGCTCAACAGGCCGGTTTACCAGTTCTTTTATTTATTTTTACCAGGTTTCGAAGTTTCTGGAAAATATTTTTGACGGTTCCAAAATAAATTTGGTTTAAAAAAAATATATTTTTAGCGTTTCTAATCTATGTTTTATAGAAGGTGATAACTGAAATACAGTTCATAGCTTTACTATTTCGTATTCATTTGTGGTCAAAATTTCCATTTCCAAAATTTTTTCTTTAAATTGCTTTAGTGACTTGATAGGAGTATTTACAATCACTACGAATGGGTTTTATTTAGATCATGTAAAAAATGATTCTGCCACCGGTGCAGATGCTATTTGAGCGAAACTCACGATAAGGGCAAACGGAACCCCTGGTTTTGAGTTTTTTCGGGATCCGTAAGCTGGATTTTAAAGCCTCTACCAGGCATAATTCGACGTTTCGTCCTTACAGAAATATGATGCGTTTCAATTTTGTTTAGCCTCTTGTTCGGTACTTTTTTTAGTCGACATTATCGGGTTGTACGGTAATTTTTTTAAATTTATCGTAATTAATGTGTATCGTCGGAGCTTTTTTAAAGTAATCCGACAAATAAAAAACTATTTACGTTTTTTACTTTTTATGCGACGGTGTTATAATCAAAAAAGGTCGATCGTCCAATATTTAGTTTAAAATGTATGAGTTTATTTTGAGTTGAAGCAGTTAGAACAAAATTTCGAATGTTTACAGTAAAGTTCACTTTTAACCCTGTTAATATCAAACAAAATTCATGTTAATTTTTTTCCGCATGCTGGCCGCCACTGCCTTAAAAAAGATACTCGATTTTGTAAAAATTGACTTTTTTCTTGAAAAGCCTTCCGAATGGGATTGGTCCAGACCTTGACTTAAAATTTTTTTAATACTTTCTGGGATACAATCTGCTGTGTGATTGATAATAGTAAATAGTTGGTATTTCTATTGTGTTAAGTTTTTTTTTCAATTAACCGATTTAGTTTTTTAAACTGTTTTTGATCAGTGAAATATTCGGATTTTTTCAATTTTAGACATTGTGAATGCGAAAATTTTATTAGCATAAGGGTTGAATAGCGCAAATCACCGAAAACAAATGTCCAATTTGATAGTTTATAGTGTTGGTTAAATATTTTTTGTGGTTATCTAATGCGCTGTAAAATATTTTTTCTTCGATGAATTAAAATTTGTGGAGGTTTTAGGCTTAATTTGTTTATCAGTGATTGGGGAAAGTACAGAAACTTTTGGTAAAATTTCGTTTGCTGTGGCAATGATTTCGAGGAAAAAAATATGTTGTAGAACTCGATTGGCTTTTTTCCGACTAACAAGGTGTTTCAACTTCTCGGATAATGTGCGCGTCTCTGTCATCTAATAGTATGTGTTTGCTTGTGTTGAGACATAAAATTTTATAAATTTCAATAAAAAATATTGCATTTTGTTAACGTTTTCGAAATTTTTAATTATTCGGTCTTCAGAATGAGAAAATATTTTTTTTTAGTCGTAAGAAGCAGAGACAAAATAATTTGGCAAATCAATCAGAGTTAAGCCCAATTGCCAAATTATTTTGTCTCTGCTTCTTACGACTATAAAAAAATATCTCATTCTGAAGACGAATAATAAAAATTCGAAACCTTAAAAAAATGCATATTTTATTGAAAATTATAAAAATTTTATGTCTCAACACAAGCAAATAATTAATAATTAGTTTGAGATATTCATTCGAAAACATTTCGAATTTTGTCGTACATTCAACTTTATTTAATAACTTTTCGCTTTGAGACAAAACATATTGCTCAAGTGATTCTCACGATAAAAACCGCACCCACACCATTTTTATTTGTGTGAATCGATTGTAGAAGATCAAAAATTAATTTCGGTATAGTTCAGGAAGAATACGTTTTTTTGTTCTTTCAGCATATTTGGTATCCAAAATAGAAAATTATAACCCCGTGGCGAATCGCATAGATTACCTGTGACCTTTGAAAGTTACTGTTCTTTTATTTTTGAATTTTTGACCCTCCTTCTTGTCGCCGGGCTTTTGATTTTGAAAACAATGGTGAATGTAGGGGCTTTCGACAATTGTTTCTTTCGATAGTTTCCATTTTTAAGAAATTGATATGGTTGTTCTTTGACAGATCTTTTTATTTCGTGAATTCCTGCTTCAAAGATGCTCCACAAATTGAGGCTCTGTCCGAGGTTCAAAAATCCAGTCAATATTGCTTTTACGATGCAAATGATCTGTAACCCTTTTTTTTTATAATTTTGAAAGATGGTTTTTAATTAACAGCAATTGTTGCGGACGCAGAAATGGGCTGAAAGAAATAACATGCATATATAGCGCACAAAATCAAGCCAAGCTAAATTGAAAACCAAGCTTAACCAAATTTGAAGACCAAGCATGCTTGAAAAATATTTTGAAAAGTTGCTTCTAGCTTGGTTTGATCAAGCCAAGCTAAACAATCAACTAAGTTGTTGGCCAGGCTTTGTAAGTGCGCTTTTTTGTCATATCGATCAGGAGTACTCCCGTTTTACAGAAATCTTTGAAATTTCCCAAATTTTGAGAAAATAATTTTCTTGCCAAATAAATTTGCATTTTATCAATAAATATCGCTTTTTCGAGGAAAAACGGTTTTTGGACCTTTTCCTGTTGACATATTCCAACATTGTCTAGAGATTCGGCCTGCTGCATTAAAATATGTCGAATTTGTTTGAGAAACTCCAATGTTTTTCAAAAATTCCACCGCGCATTTTGGCGCTATCACTTCGCTTGAAGTTTTTCCCACGAAATTACGTTCTTTTTGAAGTTTTTGATAATAATCCAATGCTATCAGCAAGACTGAGAAGAAATTTCATGAAGAAATAGTTTCCGTTTATAGATGTTAAATGAAATATATTCATTGTTATCTCGAGTCTTTCACACATAATTTGCCAAATGATGGTTGAGATTCTAGAAAAAAAAAACAGTATTTATATTTGCTTTCAAAAATTTGAGTAGGTATTTATTTTTTGCTCGATTTATTTATTTTTGTCTTTTTGCTGTGCAAAATTCGATGGCTGAGTTGAAAAAATCATTATATTGCAAAAATACAAATTTGTAAAGCATAAAACAAGCAGTATACCGTATACTATTTTCACGGGGAATTTTTGATATCCCACACATGTCAGAAATACACTGTTCATAATTTTATCGTTGTCAATGCAAAATTTAAATTTTCAAAACATTAAGACCATAGTCTAGAATTTCCATAATAAATATTGAATATTTTCCGGCCTACAAATTTCTCTATAGTTAAAATAGGCCTTTTAAATTCTCGGCGAAAAATAGTTTTACCTTCATAAAACAATGGTTTCAACAAAAAATTTAACTGAAAATAGAAAGTAGGCACTTTTATAGCTAAAATTCAGCTGCTAAATATATGCAATTAAGACGATTTGAAATAAGAATTTTCAAAAATTAAAAAAATCCGGGTTTTAATGTGTTCAAGCTATCTGTAGAGGATTTTTGTCTGGTCATCTTTAGGACTTAGGATTTTTTTTATGAAAAATGTGTTTCAAAAAAAAACCAATTTTTAAGGTCAATTTTTCGTGATTTTACAGGTAGTATGTGATTCCAGTTCTAGCGAAAACCGTATGAAGTGCTAAAAGGCTGATTTTTTGACCTCTAATTTAGGGTGGCGAAAAAATGCGAATTCGATTTGTCCATTTTTCAAATAAGCATGCTCAAAAGATGCGCATAAAATTTTGAACACCCAAAACAGAAAAAATTTGAAAAAAATTAGGGACAGGTGTCAAAAATTGGGTTGAAATTGTTTTTTTCGAACTTTCAAACTTACAGATTTCTCGGGCTGTTTAATTGTGAAAAAAAATTTTTAGTCATTTTGAAATCTTCTAAACTCATGCGCTTCATTTGAGCCTACTTATGTCAACAGAGCTCAAAAAAATTTTTGCGAAAATAATATTTTTTTCAGAAATTTTCGAAAAAATTTTTTTTGTTTTTTATGTATCATTGATATTAAAAAATTTAAAAATATATATAGTATGCCCCTTAAACGAAAAAAGCCATAACAATATTTCACAACAAAAGGGGAAAAAACAAGCTCAATGAATGAGAGGGGAATCCCAAGCATTGCTGATTGCGCACCGGTTGGTATACAAAAACACGGCTAGCAATCAGCAAGTAAATCGGCATGTTAACCCTTTTTTCCTCATTCGTAAAAAATTTGTTTTTTGAATCCGGAAAAATGGGGAAAAATGTCAAGAACAGATTAAGACATAGAGATAACGAAAAATAAGAAAAAAAAACATCTTCTTCAACCGGTTTGCCGGTAATTAATCATGTCCATTGGATCCAATTTTTTAACAAAAAAGTTGGTAATTAAATAATTCCAGTAACCTCCAAACAATATTTGGGACTCAGTTTTTTATTTTATTATTAACTCAATAATTTTTTCTCAGTTTGATCTATCTACCGAACTTAATAGGATGCTCCGTTTTCCCAAAAACCTTAATTATAAGATTTTGGCTAAATAAGTGACTTGTTGTATAGGTGAAACCTACGTAAGTTTCCGCAATCGCCCCACGCATCTTAAAGTTTAAAAAACTTTTCTTCCTGACGGTCCGGGCGATAGGTGAAAGGCAAAAGATAATGTTGTTTGTCAAAAACTTCTCAGGCAAAAAAAGATCCGACTGGCAAAGTATTTTGGAAAAGGCAATTAACAGTACAAGGGAAAACGTAGAAGATATTGGGGAGAGCCGGAAAATTAGAGGCGAAAACCGCCAAAATAAGACAAACTGATAGAAATTGAGAAATTTAAAGATGCGATGAACAGCGTGATTGGGGACCGTGAAACTAATCTTTTTTTTATGCATCCCTGATTAATTCCAAAAGCCAAGAGTGGACTTATCTGATGTTAATTTAAAGAAGTGGAAGTATTAACCAAGACGATTTGAAAGCGGAAAAGATGGTCGCCCTCAGTTTAATAAAGAATTTAATATAACAAATCGATCAATTTCCTATTCTTTATAATAGAAAACGGGTCAATATACATTTAAAAGGAAAAATTCTATATCTCCATATCACTCAAAATAATCTAATAGACAAAAGCGTCGCCAGTTTAAATTAATAATAGATTGTTGATAACTTCTTGCCTAGTTATTTTTTATGTTTTACATGAATTATATTTGAATCTGTAAAGTTTATAAACTATTCTAAATATAAGATGTAGATATGGAAAAACTACATAAGGCAGGCCCAAAAAGAGGAACCTTGAACAACTTATTTGAAATCTCTCAGCGGACCTGAAAGGTTTGAAATTTTCAAGTTATCACAATGTTTAATTAAAATCATCTTTTTAGTCAGTAACGATATTCAATCCAGATTTATTTAAATCGATTCAATTCCCGACTTTATCCTTCATCATTTTTCTCCTGTAGTCTTTTAAATCAAATGAATTTGATAATAAAAATGTCTATTTAAATTAAAAAATACGGTTCTCTTTTTGATGGCATTGAAAAATCCTTTAATGGACTCGAAAAAGGAGCGCTCCAAGTCATTTTTGGGTGAACAAAGTTTCTCCTAAAAAAAATTTAAAAGTAAAACTTTTTGAAAAAAATTTTTGAAAAATTTTTTTTTACAAATTTTTTTTCAAAAATTTTCAATTTTTTTTGCAGTTCAAAATTTTAGGCTTCATAAAACCGCCTGATCTGAGCACGCAAACAGATTGACAAATAATTTTTTTTTGACTAACGGACAAAGCCTGTTGAAAAACTCAATTTTGAAATTTTCAAAAAAAAAAATTCGACCTGAATTTGACACCTGTCCCCAACATCGATTTCAAAAATTTTCTCCCTTTTTAGTAGAAAAAGGGGTTTTATATATTTTTGCGTTTATTACAGCAAGTTTCATGAAAATATGAACTGTTTCCTCTATTGGTTTAAAGTTTCAAAAAAAACCATGTTTGTGAGTAAATTAACAACTTTCAATCTCAATTATGACGATGTAACCCCTTAAAAAAAATTTTCGAATATTTTTTTGAGGCATTTCACATTAATGTTAAGTTGATATAAGCCGCAAGAAAATATCCGTAAAAGAAGTCAAAATTCGCCATTTCCCCACCCTACTCTAATGACCGCGTCAAGTTTCAAGTCAATCTTCAGTTCATCTAAGACTTGTTAGTACCCCCAAAAGAATCGAAGGTCGACTTTCTTGATGAACGTTATTAGCAACTATGAGTCAATAATGTACTGGAAAGGTCGTCTAGAGATAAAAAAAACTGTGTCAAACCAAGGCTCAACCTTTCCAAGCGAAATTGTTGCTTCTCCAGCGACCTTTCAGTACATTATTGACCCATAGTTGCTAATACGTTTCATCAGAAAGTCGACCCTTCCGATTATTTTGGAAGTACTTACAAGTCTATTACGATGAACTTTAAGATTGGAACCTTGAACTTTGACGGGACATTAGAGGTCAAATATTTGTCGCCGACCCTTCAATCAACAGAAGTAAGTAACCGAAAAAACGCTTAATTTGCCACTGGACCAAAAAAATCAGCCTTTCTAAGCATTTCATACGGCCTCGCTAGAACTTGGATCACATACTACTGTAAGAATCACGAAAATTGACCTTAAAATCGATTTTGTTTGAAAATTTTTTATAAAAAAAAATCCTGGAATCTTAAAATGACCAGAAAAATTTTCTCTACAAGATAACTTGAACACATTAAAACCGATTTTTATATTTCTGGAAATTCCTTATTTCAAATCGTCTAAGAACAACATTGACCAGTAATTTGCTGGACAAAAAATTGATACTCTAATTCTTGAAATAAATTAAAAACTTACCCAGTAAAAAATCTGGCAAATGCGAATATTTTTTGTCTATAGACAGAATACCAAAGAGCGTTTCGGTTAGTGTTTGTCTCTGTGAACAGTTAAACTGCAGCCTTTCTGCAACAAGTTGATCTAGCGGTATCGAAATCCTGAACGAAGCGCACACTCATCAGTGGAGTCACACCATTTTGGGTACCTTGAAAAAAAAACATAAGAAAAAATTTCAAAAAACAAACAAATTTTAGTGAGTAAAAATTTTTCGAACATAAACCATTCGACATATTCAAAAAAAATTGTTTAATTTTGATTATATTTAAAACAATTTCAAAATCTGCAGTAATGCCGTGCAGCATAATTCTCACCAACATTTTTTAACGAGAAATGTCATTTTTTTTAAGATTTGCAAAAATGTTTCGTTTGTTAGCATGCTTTAAGGTCAGTAGGACAATTTTTTGCAGATTGTAATCTGTACCAAATATCAAGATAATAGATTACTGACAGTTGAAATAATACTGACTGTGATGATAAGACCTCATTCCAGCTAAAAGTTTGTTTACAATATTCATTGTCAGCAAATAAAACCCGCTACGAATCTTCGAAAGTTTCCGTTGTAAGAATTTCTTACTAAGGAAATCAAGGCGAAACTAAACTTTTTATATAACCGACGTTAAAACGATGTTAAATTTTTTTCTTAAAAACTTGGAGATGCTTATTAAGCACAAACTTTTTGTTATATTAATTATTAAAAATATTCTTATTATCAATTTCTGATATGAAACAAATAGTGCCTGTTGAATTTATAGGTTATTTTGGATAACAATAAAACTTCATCTGCATGATTTATTGGCAGTTTAATTTGAAAATTAAATCTTCATTCGATTTTCAAAGGTAAAAATTATATCTTGATCACATTTTTGTTCATATCCGGCCCTTCTACTTAAAAAACACACTACGTTTGATAATCAGGGCCGAGATATTAAGAAAAGTTGATACAGTGATATTTATCAAGAGTTAGCATTTTTTTTGGTGTTCAGAGGCATGTTTAATAAATGTTATCATTTCAATTATACCACGTGTTAATGAATTTCGAAAGTTTAAAAAACAAATTTAACTTACTTCAGAAACATTACAAAGCCACTTTTGAATGTATTATGTTATTTCCCATTTTTTAACTTAGGCATTCAAAACCAAAAAAAGTCCTAAAAAGTCCTTAAAGAATTTCACAAATCAAAAATGGAGTATCAATTTTAATTGACTTCATCTTTGTAGAGAATTTGTGACTGTTCAATATTAAGGGCGTCGGTTGCTTTTGACAGATTTGCACTGGTTTCAATTTATTTTTTCTCTTGATGGAAAAAGTCTAAATTACATGTTAAAATCCTTTTACCTTTTTTTTATTAATAAGAATCTCTAAAAACCGGGTCTCGACCACCAGCAAAAAATTTATTAACTAAATTTTCTATGATTTTCTACGTCAAAATCGAAAATTTAAATTCTTGGAAAAAGACAAAAATACCGATATCTTTAGCGCATCGAAAGAAATATTTATTGTTCATTGAGTTTAATTTATAAAATTTTACGCTAGTTAATGTTCGGGCTTACCAATTTTGGCAAGTTTTTTCGCGTGTGGATAATTTTTTTTTAATTCTAGAATAAAAAATGCGTTTTGGTGGATTTTCTTGCCAAACCGTAGTTTCATTTGCTAAAATTATGATTCAGAGTATAACAAGAGCGAAAAACAAAACAAAACATATTTACAAATAGTTGAAAGTAAAGCCATTCCCAATATTTTCACGGCTTAGGATCCAGAAAAATTAGTTTGAAAAATTTTGAACAAGAAATGGGGAAAAATTTTTGATATATTTCCCGATAGTTTCGACCGAAAAATTCCAAAAAATGTCATATGATTTTTCAAATAGCATATAAAAAATATGTGGTCACCTACGCGAAAAGTCAAGTGGCCATTCTTAAGAATTTCTGTTAGTTGATTAAAAAATACTGTTAAATAATTTTGAAGATAAAATAAGGCTTTTCATTAATGATTCGGAAGTCAATTTCAAAAATTTCTTCATAATTTGTCTAATTCGAAAAAGTTTAATGCGAACTCAAAATTTTCTTAAAAGGCCAGTTACATTCGAAAATTCTGTAGTTACAAAAGTTGCCCGGAGGCTATAAAACATCCACCTTTGGTGTATTGAGAAGTTATCTCATCAATATAGCTTCATATCCGTTATCTGTTCAAAATTGCACCAACCCCTTAAGTATTAGCATTTTTTTTTTTCGAATCTGAAGAACTTTTTGCAAGATGAGCAAATAAAATCGATAAACCATTCTTGATTTTTGAAATATTTTATTTCGAATGTTTCGAGAGATACAATGGGATCAAATGCCTGAAAATTAAATGCCTGCAACTTTGAACTACTCGTATGATCGAGTCGACTTTCAAAAATTTATTTTTTGAGTATGGACACCATTCCAATTTTTTTTTGATAATTATAAAACTTTATGAAAAGATTTTTGATAGTTTTAATTAAAAACATGTAGTTAACTAATATAACCAAGCTATTCGCCAAAACATTATAAACAGATATGGTAAGTTATCGGATGAAAAGATTCGTTAACCTAGGCCTCCATTGTCAAACTGACCGTTCGCGTTTGACCCGCTTTCGCATCATTCGCTCCCGTATTTAAATTTTAAAGTGCACTTTCGGAAAATAAGTTCAACGAAACGCGAATGGTAAAAAGGCCTAGTGATGCTCGTTTCAGATATTATTAATTTGAAAAATCGAACATGGCATAAATTTTCTACTTTTTGAACTGTTATGCTCTGTTCTAGATAGCAGGTTAAAATATTATTAAATCTAATCATATCCTGTCTAAATAACATTACCTCGATTAATATTGTATTTCTTAGATTCTATTGATCGACCTTGACATTTCATGCCATCCATTGTAAATTAGAAGCGACCAAAATGTTAATCCGTCGACTCATTTTTCTTTTGCGACATTCTTAAACGATGATTTTCGCATCTCGAATTTTATCGAACATTAATTTTTATTAAACATTTTTGACTGATTTATTTCCTAATAAAAATAAACTTTTTGTGACTTCCAAACTTGCTTTGATTGCAAATCTTAAATCAACACTAGGACTTAAAAAAATCCATGTTCCTGTCATTTTTTTCAGGGAAAAAACAAGGGAAGCAACAAGGAATAAGATGAAAAAATGAAGGACAAAAAGAAAAGTGCTGTTACAAGCTTTTTGTTCAGCTTTGTAAATTTTTTAAAAATAAATTATTGACCAGGAAATTTTCAGGAACACATTGACTTTCAGGAAATTTATCTGTGAAAATCTGTAAAATTGTACTCTGCCAAAAGTTATTTTAACTGCCTTTTATATTGACTTTGATATTTTGTTAAAACAAAGACATTAATTTGAGTAATTTACTATGCAACTTTATTCTTTAGAATAACATAGTTAGTTTTGAATGTTAACTCTCAGCAACAGGCTTGTTAAAAGGGAGCTGGGATAGATAGGCATGGGATGGCATCCCTTGGGGATGGTATGGGCATGGGTGTGGGTGATGGGGCATGGATTTCTCCAGGGATTGGGCCATCCCCATTTATCCCCACTTATCCCTAAGCCATCCCCTTTCATCCCCACGCCAGCCCCACGTATCCCCATTTCTCCCCATTAACGCCCTATCCCTAATCAAATGAAAATTTTCGATTAATTTAAGTGGTTATGGGCATCAATTTAACTCGTTAGGACTCGTATTCCGGCAAGTATGACCATTCACATAAGCGTGCAGGTTAAACGACGCTTAAACATTAATGGACTAGCATCAGTTATAAAGTTATCGATTAACTTTTAATACAAAAGGACGTTTGCTTGCGTTTTTTTTTGAAATTATTTAGCTAGAAAGTTTCTTATTTTCTGCGAAAATAATTTCGAATTACCAAATTAAATCTTTCATCGTAATCAAAAAAAAAAATTCTTAAGTGATTTTCCATTCACCAAAGCCCAAAAATGATCACGTGACCGTATATGTTATGAATAAAGTCGGGTCAAAATAGTACGTCAAAAAATGCTTAAATCACTTTTTGAAATAAGCGAAGATGTTCTTTAAGAGTTTTGAGACTTTTTCTTTATTACACCAAAGCTCAAAAACGATCACGTGACCTTCAAAATTAAGAATTAAGATTTTGCGTTTCAAGTACACAAATATACCGCAAATTACGCCGCAGAAAAGTGGGGCTGATAAACACTTAATTGAAGAGTTTAAAAACATAATGATATTTTCCAAAAAAAGTCACGTGATCTTATTTTTCAAGAAAAATAAGGATTTATTTATAACACATTTTTCAAATAACTTATTTCTTGGATTATTTTCGTCACGTGATTTTTAGTCGGATTTTGGTCTGTAATGAGAAAAAGTCTTAAAAACGTTTGAAGTTCATCAATAAATGTTTTTGACGTTTAATTTGGAGTACTTTTTTAAATTCTACCGTATATGGTGTATCGTAAAATCAAATTACCTTCAATTTCAAGTGTCATCTTAGAGACTTGTAAGTACCCTCAAAAGAATCGGAAGGGTCAATTTTTGATTGAAATTATTAGCAACTAATGGGTCAATTATGTACTGAAAGAGCGCCAGGAGCAAAAAAAAACCTGTGAAATGTGATCATTTTGTGATCTTTGATAACCTTTAAGTTCATAATTGACCCATAGTGGCTAATATTTTCATAAGAAAGTTGACCCTTCCGGATTATTTGGTGTACTTTCAAGTTTATACGATGAACTTGAAATTGACCTGACCTCAACTGAGAAAATAAAATATGCAAACAACAATTTAAGAGCATTTTACTAGAGAATTTTGTGGAAAACATATTAATTATATTTAGACAGACGATAGCAAATTGATTTGAAATTTATTAAAGTAGTTTCAAATATAAATAAAGGTTAATTTTCTATCTTTATTATTAGCACTTTTTGTGTGTAACTAGAGCTAATTTTTAACTTTTGTTTTCTTATCCTCATTAAATGCCTTATTCAATCGTTGTAAATTTTTTTTGTGTGTTTTTTCAATGTTATGCAAATTGGCTGAATGATTATTTTTTAAGCTATTGAAAATGTATTGTTGATAATGAAACTTTGCTTGATATGGCTCGATTTATAAGAATGGTCACTAGTTGCCGGAAATCGAGTCTGGGACGAGCATTTCATGTCTAAAGTCACGACGTTAATATAAAATAACAAAATCTAGATAAGATGTGGCATATAACGGACAACCATTTGTTAAAAACGAAAAACTTGATGGAAAATTTAAACTGTCTGGGTGCTTATCAATTATCTGTTTAGTTTGATGATTCATAAAACTTTACAAATTTATAAGACAAGTCTGTTTTGTCTTTACAAGAATAATTTTGTTTCGCCGAGTGAATTAAAGTATCAGGAAAAAAAGTTGTTGCAAAAAGTTTTGAAGAGTTTTTGTAAAATACAAATTTTTCTAAAACATTCTGGCGTGTTTCGCATAGGTTCCGAAGAGCTGGAAGTTTTTTTTGTAAATAGCAGAATAATTTAAGAAAAAGAACATTGCCGAAATCCCCGAAACTTTCTATTTCGGGTGTTTTCCTAAAAATTATGTTTTTCTTTCACCCGATTTCAGCCGTATAACGTATCTTCGGAAATTCAATTTTCCTATCTTTTTGAAACTGACTTTTTCACTCTTTTTTAAAATAAATTAACTAACGATGGATATTTTTAGCGTCAAAACCATATCGTTAATATTAAACGCGATTTTTTAAAGGACGCAGAGCGTCAACAATGCTTGCGCGCGTCCACATCAGTGGGCTTAATAGAAACCTCTCGGTCTACTGTACTTCACTTAACGGCCGGCTACGCCATACCTAACAATGCATATAATTATATTGATTTATTATCAAGTCTTTATTTATTCCGTTTTTGAAATATGCAAAGGCTGCTAAAAAATTATGGAATTTTTGAAGTTCGGAAATTTTCCAGATTAAACTTTTACATTCAAATTGTACGCTGTTGGCCGACACAAAACTTTATTTTTTTAAAAACCAATTGATGAAAGCTTGATAATGATTTGTTGAAACTTAAAAAAAATCAAAGTACGAAAATTTTCCTAATTTTTTCAACTTTTTTCTTAGTTTGTTATCAAATTTATAAATCAATATATCATTTTTATCAAGTTATGTATTTTTCAGATTTTTAAAATAGCTGAAAAATTTGTTCAAAAATTAAAATAAAAAAACACAAAAATCTCCTCTTATCGGCCTCGGCCGATTGGAGCTCATTTTTCAACAAAATTAAATTTTAACACATAAAAATCCCTCCTTTATCGGCCTTCGGCCGATTTGGAGCTCATTTTCAACAAAATTTACATTTACAAATTGTTATATCCCCCTATATCGGCCTTCGGACCGATTTGGGATCATTTTTTAACAAATTTAAATTAAAACATTTAATTACCCTTTTTTATCGGCCTCCGGCCGATTTGCGGGCTTCTATTTTTCAACAAAAATGAAATTTAAATATAATACCCCCTTTTTCGGCCTTCGGTCCGATTCGTGGCTTCATTTTTCAACAAATTTAAATTTCAAAATGTAATATTCTTCCTTTATCGGCCCTCGGCCGATTTGGGGATCATCTTTTAGCAAATTTAAATTTTTTGTGAAAACTCCTCCGGTCAAAACACGGTTTTGTGCCGTTGTTGTTCCAAGACAAGTTGATTGTTTTCGCAATCATCGAGGGTTCGAAAACCGATTCGGTTTTTCGCATCCTCATTCCGTTTTTGGCCCTTTAAATATAAAATACCATTTTTAATGGTTTTGGTTAACTCGCACATGGTACTTACGCAGCATTCTGATAAGCACCTATTGCTTAACATTGAACATAATTCCCTTTATCGGCCTCAGATACACAGAGATAATCTTCTTTGTTCTGCGAAGCGAGAGATCATCGAAGAGTGTTCTCTCTTTCATAAATAAGTGCGCGCTTTTACGGTGTCTATACTTTTCAGAAGTCTCCTGACGATAGACTTGCTGACTTCGATCTAGCTTTTCACAAATTTTAAATTTTAAATGTTAATATCTCCTTTTATCGGCCCTTTATCAAGCCAATTGGGTATCTTCCTTTTAGCAAATTAAATTTAACCATAATTTCCCCTTTTATCGGCCTCCGGCCGATTTGGGGGCTAATTTTCCAAACAAATTAAATTAAAAATATAATTACCCCCTTTTTCGGCCTTCGGCCGATTTGTGGGCTCATTTTTAAACAAAATTAAATTGAAAATGTTATATCCCTCTTAGTCGGCCTTTCCGACCGATTTTGTGCTCCATTTTTTAACAAATTGAATAAAAAACACAAAATCCATTTTTATCGGCTTTTAGGCCGATTGGAGGGTTCATTTTTAAACAAATTTCAAGCGTCAAAAACTACCCTAGATCAAAAGTTTTCAAATTCAGGGGCCCTATAAGTTTTATTATAGAAAATATGTTTTTGATTCATTCTGAGGAATCTTTTGTTTAAAATTTTGTGATTTTATGCATATGAATTATAAGCAGACACTTTTAATTTTTCGAAATGTTTTTTTCGTTATTTTTTGAAATTTTTAATTGAGCTTCTTTATAATTTTTTGTCATTATTTTCAAAATTTTTTTATAATTTTAATCAAAAAATTACCGAACGAATGCAAATGACAGAGGTAGTGTAACCCCTATTTCGCAAAAAATACGATTTTTCGAACTTAATTATTCATTTAAAAAAAAAAAAAATGGAATTTCTGAACAAAATATGGTTTACCAAAAGACCGCGCAAGAAAATTTCACACAAACCAGCTATATTTTGGAAAATCAACTCTTTAAGTGGTCGATTTTTGCCGAAAATTCGATTTGGTTGGAAAAAACTACCTATATGACTCACCGCTTATAAAACTTATTTATATGACATAAATACATTTAAACATATAATTGGGGATGGCCATCCCTGGGATACATCCCTTAGGGATATGCATCCTTTTTTTGGGGATAGATGGGGATGAAGGGCATGTGATGCATTCCCATCCCCAAAATTGGCAGGATTTAAAATGGGGATGGGGATTAGGGATGGAAAAATTCGGCTAGGGATGCATCCCTTTACAAGCTGCTCTCAGAAGACTGCTTGGAAAGTCCATTCCAAGAATCAACAGAAAAAGCGTTACTGAAAGAGTCGGGTAAATTGATTCTAATTCAATTCCCGATGATTTGAAATCTCAACTTATCATAATTCAATTTCAGTAAATAAATTTCGGGAAATAATTTTCAAAAATATTTTTTTTCGATTTGGCAAAATTTGATTGACTTCAGACAGCTAGGCAAATCCGACAATTAACAGAATACATTATCAACTTACCAACGATCGCTGGCCTTTTCGCTTAGTTAATATTCATATCAACCTAAGATGGAAAAGTATTTTTAAGAGAAAATACTTTTAACGTTCTCAAAAGCGTTCTCATGAGATTAAAACAAAATAAAAATGTTCATTTAAAAATTGTTCATAAAAAACTTAAAGTTTTACGGTTGCAATAAAATTGAATTTGATTTTATAAGACAGTACGATTTATATTATACTTGTGTTTTCATCAATTTTAAAACTTGTTTGTAACAGTGAATCCATAGATTTTGAGCAATCAACGTATATATTTAGTCTCAACATGAAAGATCGAATCGAGCCTAAAATCAACTTGAAAATCTCTCTCTTTTTAATTCCGCTAAGCTCATGCGAAATAAATGTCATCAAATGTTTTTGTCGTACCCTTCCTAAATGAACCTGGAATTATCCTATGGGAAGCGGGACCATCAAAAACATGTACTGCTGGGGACATTGCTCCGAATCTTTCGGAAAGGCGGGAAACGGGACGGGACGAGGGCTCTTCATCGGTTTGCACAGCAATTGAACTACTCCCACAATTGGAAGTTTTTTCATATGACGCAACTTTTCAAGGATATCACACTTACAATCACTAGTTGTGATAATAAAAATATAATGAGACCCAACAGGTGATAACCAAACTTTGAAAATAACTTTGAATTTTGAAAAATGAATTAAGCAGACATTTTCGAAAACAGCAAACGAAAGAATTTCAGAAGATTTTGAAATTACGATTAGGGGCACACTTAAGGTTTTTTAATTATGAAATTTTGATTTTGTCTCAAGGCCGTAGAATATTTTAGAAATCGTTATGAAATCTCTACGGTATTTTCAGACATAATCAAAAATTTTATAAATTTTGACAGACTTACATTAAATTACACCGATCATTCGAAAAAAAACGAAAAATAATTTTCAAATTTTGAAAAGAAATCCGAAAAATTATTTTTCCAAATTTTTTAATCATATTCTTCACCTTCTGTTTTTTTCTGATTTTACAATTTCTTCAAATTTGATATTAGAAAAATATGCGTTTCCGGTCCTTTACCAGCCGCCAGTTCCAGCAAATGTTCGGCTTCCTGTTTTTCTCTTACTTCCTCTTCGAAAAGTGTTTTGAGATCATTTAGTTGCCTTCTGATAGTTTGGGATTCTGTTTGAGCTTCGTTTCGGCGTCTTGTGGCTACTCGAAGTTCTTCCTCGACAGATTTGGATTTTTCGTCTCTTTCCTCAAGTTTAAACATTCTGAAATTTGGCTTTCCAAAGACCTTAATTTTTTTGGGGGGAAGGGGGTTTAACCCTCACGTGCGCCGTGGTGCTTGAAACACAAAGATTCTTCATTTTATAAGTTTCTCATACTAATAATATGATATTAAATCAAACTGGATAATCTTTTTCAATATAACAGGATTATGCTAAGTTTCAAGACTCATTTTGTGGTTAATTTATTTTTTTCTCAAAATGATAATTTTTTCGAAAAATCGAATTTTTGAAAAAATTATGGGGCTTTTCGACACCTTACATCGACCCAAAGCTTCCTAAGATGAGATTAATCATCAATTTTTTTTCTAATATTTTTATAAATTATCTGAGACGTCTGCAATTACTTTTTCGGACCAAAAGGGCTTCATTTTTCTTCTAATTTTTTCGTTTTTTTTCTCGAAAAATCGAGGTTTGGTAGACAAAAAATCATGATTGTTTTTTACGGAAATTGTGGTAATTTCACTACTAAGTCGCGACCCAATACAACCAATTGGGCATATGTTTTATGATAATTTAATACTAAAAAACGAAACACCGCCATATCTTGATCACGTGAAGACCATTTTTTTTAATTTGGTTAATTATTTGCCAAAAAACAAAAGCGTAGGTTATGGCCATATTTTTGCGATATTGTCTTGATTTGGATCGTAAATTATAAAAAAATTATCCCTCTAAGGTTTTAAAAATGAATAATTTAGAATTAATTTTAATAAATTTTTTGCGAATTCGATTTCAAAAAAAAAGTCAAGTTTTTGAAAAGCCCTATCTATCCTTCATCATCTGTACTTGAAGTGACTGTTTTTGCGTTTTGTTCTCTTCTGTTTTGAGTAGTGCTTTTGTGTGATCTAGATCAGTCTCAGTTGCCATCAGTTTGATCTCCACTTTTGAAATATCTTCATTGATATCCTGATTTTTGGTTTCTGTCGATTTTTTAGATTTAAGTTGTTTTAATTCTTCTTCCAGGGACAAAATCAAACTAAAATTTTCTTCTAATTTCGCGCGGAGGGAAACTATTTCCGATCCATCTTTTCCCGATTCGGCAAGTTTGTGACGAGATTGTTGAAGAGCACTTTCTTCCAAAGTTTTTCGAACTTGCTGCTCAGCATCAAGTTCCTTTTGAAGTTCATTTCTTAATCAAAATTTTATTATCAAAATTAAGAAATGACTTGATATCCTTAATCCATGAATTCAGGGCTCGAGTTCGAATCCCAGTGGAACCCACTGATTTTGTTTTAGTGATTGTGTAAAGAATACTAATAGGGGTGTTGTCTCTTGGCGTGTGTCGTCCCGCGTCATATAAAGATACGAGTCGTGCGATTAGATGGGTCCACTGGGATTCGAACTCCAGCCCCGAGGTCAGAAACGTTTTCACCACGGATTTCGGTTGTATAAAGGATATACAACACTAAATCTCATATAGACTCTTTATTACAGAGAGAGAAAAAACAAATTAGGAACTAGATTATTTTCAAATTTTATCTTTGGAAATTTCAGAGATTATAAAGTTTTTATTTTGAGTTTTCGATGAAAATAACAAAAATGGGTCGATTCGGATTATATTATTTTCCCAACGAAACTCCATCTTAAAAACGTCTACTATCTCTTTAGCACTTGTTCGAATCGCACGAATGTTGTCTTACTGATTGTCTTAAGTATGATTACAGGCAAGGGTGCTTGATATTGGGACCGCTAAATTTGATCGGTGTGTAATCACTCAAGCAATCACTAAGACAATCACTTAGACAACATTAGTGGGATTCGAACACGCGCTATAGAGATAGTAAACGTTTTTGAGATGGAGTTTTGTTGGGAAGAGAATATGTGCTGATTTGATACTTTCCAAGATTTTCGAAAAAGCTGACTTTCAATATTTTATTTCTAATAGCAATATATTTTTTGAAATGTTGAGTCAATTGACACCGATTTGAAACGGAGATTGTTTTGGATCGTGGTTTAAAACTATTTATGCATTTAAAGGTAGTGGGCGTCGATAATCACGCTTATCTTGTTTAAAGTTTTCAAGTGCAGTTTTTGAGAAACTTAAGTATTGTAAAAGTATCCAATTATTTTTTAAAGTTGTAGGATAACTCTTTAGAATTTCAGCAGTACCACTCAAATCATCAGCACTCTCGAGCCATTTTTTTCTAAATTTATGCCCCAAGTGGTCAAAACAGCTAATTGAGAGCATTTTGGGAGGCTCACTGAAAAGCCTACTCCTTCTACACTTTTTAAGCGAATTTTTTAATTCATGCTTCAAATGTAACAAAAAGCCTAGCTTTAAGGGCTCTATTCTTTTTTTTTATAATTTTGTACTGGGCTCTCTAATAATGCTTGTGAATTTCAGAATTTTTTTTAAATTTAACAAATATTTTTGAGAACAACAATGAAAAATTGAATTTAAACGTTTTTGGGGAAATATTTAGAGCTCAAATTGTTTATTCGCAAGATTATAAGTTATTAAACATTTTTTGATCAAAATTTGTACCTTTCATTCCTTATCCTCTTTAATTTTACATTTTATTTCAACCCAAAAACCGAATTTTCTTTGAAAAAATATAAAAACCAAAAAAAAATTATGACTAAAATAACTGGGCAGAAAATTTGTTACAAAATAGGTATTTTACTTGAAGCTGAGATATCGACGCCCACTCCCTTAAGTAATTTTTTTGATGTTTTTAATGAAAACTTGATCACTGCATGAAACCAAGACGTTCCGTTATAATTGGATTGAGTGAAAAACTTTTCTATATTGATCTTTACCCCGTTTGCTCGATTCAAATGATGCTTAATGTGTTGAGATGATTGGCTGAGGTGAACTTTCTGTTGATTTAGCAATTGAGTTCAAGCCAATCATCAGACTGCATCAAACCTGCCAAATTTAGCAATATTCGAATTGGGCTTGGGGAGATTCATATCCGATCAAAAAACTCAGGTCAAATCGGGCGATTTTTATCAATTTGAATTGAAAAAATCCTCAAAAATATGTTTTGAGAATGTGATTTTGCTCTCATACGGTTCGAAGATTTAGTGTTAATTTTCAATTGAATGATTTGTTCCAGGTTCGTTCATATTTTAAAATATTTTTTTACCGTTCTTCAATGATGGATGAAATAAGGGAGTTATCATTTGGCGAATTTCCAGCTTTAATTTCATTATCAAGAACCAAGAAATCTTTCCGTAATTCTTCTTCGACAATAATGATATTTGCAGATGTCTAAATAATATATATTTCTTATATCAGTTAGCTAAATAGGTCTCTAACGCCTAAAAAAATAAATTTCTAAAACCGGTATTTTCATTAGTAAAAAGCGTTATTTGCCATTTTCTTTGTTTAATTAAAGAAACGAACAAAAACGTTGTTGGCATTTAAAATACTGTCAAAGTGAGAAGATGGCGCTAGAGCCATTTTTTTGACCAGCTGTAATTTTCTTCTACCACCCACATCGTGAAATATGATCTGCGTGCTTCGAGAAAGTTATTTTTTGTATTAAAT
>SCLH01062621.1:0-14439 GCA_004367855.1 Oikopleura vanhoeffeni
TTCACTTGGGATCACAACACCCTTAAAATCCTAAAATTACTATACCTGACGTCATTCTCTATCGAAAATATCGCAAAAACGCTGTAAAGCGATGACCACCTCCATATCCATTAAATCTATTTTCGTCTGCCAAATGTCATCCAAGGCCTGAAAGTTAGTTGAATGGAAAAAGGGCTTGTTAATGAGAATTGGGTATGTTCACTTGGAGGTTTATTTTGATGAGACGTGGGGCTTGCTCCGAACTATTTTTTTCATGACTTTTTCTTTTGAAAGAAAAACTTAAAGCCATCTGAAATGAGGTTTAAAAAAAGTAATTTTACTAAAAATTAACATATAAATAAACAAAATCCGAAAATCAAAATTTAAAAAGAGTATTTTTTCAGATTTGATAGAGATATGAGGAACTCAGTTTTAACATGATTCTCTCATAAGATTTTGGGTTTTATGGTCCAAGTAAAATCAGAAGTGTCAGGTTAGTTTCTCGGACTTTTGTTTTTCCAGAAGCTCACTATACAAGTAGGCCCTAGATTATTTCTGAAAAATAAAAAACACTTACAATTTCAACCAAGTTTATCTCGTTGCGGAAGTACTCTTCGATTGCTCTTATTGAGGACCCAACGAAATCATATTCCTAGAAAAATAGGGTTCAAAAATGATAAGAAATAGAAAGTCTCCGGCCAAGCTAAAAATTGATAAGTTTTTTTAATCCATAGGAAGACTAGGAAGTCTTTTTATGCTTTAAAAATTAGTGGTGAAAATGACTAACCATATAAATTCCGGACAAAAAGTTTGTCATTTGTCGGATATTGATCACCTCCCTCATACAAGAATTCTCGAAATCGACAATTTCAAAATGATAAAAGAGCATTTCACAGATGTATTCTACTCTATAGATTTCTGAAGGATAACTGGAAGGATAGCCAGTTATTCGATCCCGGGTCCATCTGGATGTCCTTACAATACCAGGGTGATATCTGGTTAGTCTTTTATACCGAGCTTCTGATGAACAAACAGCGTCAAAAAGTTTGACGCGAGAGTTATTAAAAAGCTCGGGATATTTGACATGACAGGTTACCATATTTTTTGCGGCTAGAATGGCATATGACTTCTCTTCATCCCTGAATCTTCTGGGATTTCTCTAGAAGATGATTTATTTAAAAAAAGTTGAAAATGCTGATAGTTAAGGGGGTAAAGTGTAACTTAACGTACTGCCAAAATTTTTTTCACAAAAAAAGTGTAGTAATGTTCTGTTTAATGAAACTTTTTACTATAAACATGAATGCAAAAAACACTGCCCTTAAAAATCTCAGTAAGCCCTAAAACTGAAGGGAAAAATATCAAAAGTGAAAATCTTACCAATGCGTGACCCTCTAGTAGTAGCCATCTCATCCTCTCTTTATCGAAGATTTGCTCTCTAAATCCATCCTCATATTGGAGATGTAATCTCTCCGTTGACCGATGCAGGATTATCCGAGGCATACTACTTCGCCCTCCACTACTCATCTCAGGATTTTATTCAAAATATCTATAAGAACTAAGCTGTTAAGAGTATCTCTCCTCCACTGAAGTTTAAATAAACGATAATTTCTTCAGTAAAAATAAAAAACTGGAGGCGACAATGAGAAGTCAGTCCTCTTATATCAAAATATGATTAAAACAAAATTGAGAACCAATTCACTATTAATCTGAGAAATCAGGAAAACATATTTTAGCTAATATGATAATCATTGGTTCTGTATTTTTTTGACAAAAATTGTAGATATTAGGAAATCTCAAAATGACAATTTTTTTGGGTATTCTGCGCTTATAGTTGGATAATATCCAATCAGATCTAGAGCTTAGGTCACGTACACGTAACTCGAATAAATTAATATAAATATTTGAAATAAAACCCTTTTCTGCTTTAAAAAGTAGGAATACTAAAATAGACATGTCTGATAATTGGCTGAGGGTCTGAATGATTTAGACTGAGTAATTAACACATCATTATAAGTTCAAAGGCCCAGATTATTTAATATATTAAAAAACACAAAAATATTCATCTTATCCTGTCTGTAATAAGTTCAAATACCAAAGCCGTTCTGTACAATAGAATGCGAATAAATCATAATAATACTTTTAATTAATTGCGCATTCTCTTAACGTTACCAAAAAAAAATCCGTGGAATTTTTTTTCAGCCATAAATTGTCACTCCAATTTAAACTGTAATGAAATCACTTTTTTTGGCAAAAATCTTCATATCCATAAAATGAAAAAAACTGATTGTCCTGAATCTAAAACAAAAAAGAAATTAAATAATATTATTTTTCCGTGAATTTTCCGAAAAAAAAATATATACAATGGGACCACTTTTTCGCAGATTTGATTTTTTCGGTCCTATGAGACCGATGAGCAACACCCTGAATTTTTTACCCGTAATTTTATCATAATTTACCCATAATTTNAATTCGCTTTCTTTATCACAAATTATATAAAGAACTCAGACTTTTTGTTCACTTGGGATCACAACACCCTTAAAATCCTAAAATTACCATACCTGACGTCATATTTTTAAATAAACTGCGCATTGTCTTAATGTTACCAAAAAAAATCCGTGGACTTTTTTTTCAGCCATAAATTGTCACTCCAATTTAAACTGTAATGAAATCACTCGTTTTTGCAACAATCTTCATATCCATAAAATGAAAAAAAGTGATTGTCCTGAATATAAAACAAAAAGGAAAATAAATAATATTATTTTTCCGTGAATTTTCCGAAAAAAATATATACAATGGGTGAGACCAATGGGCAACAGTGAGATCAATGGGACCACTTTTTCGCAGATTTGAATTTTTTCACACCTATGAGACCGATGAGCAACACCCTGAATTTTTTACTCGTAATTTTATCATAATTTACCCATAATTTTATCAAATTTAAAATAAATTAATATATATTTGTGAAATTTCACAATATTATTG
Organism: Oikopleura vanhoeffeni; assembly: GCA_004367855.1. Classification (NCBI taxonomy): domain Eukaryota; kingdom Metazoa; phylum Chordata; class Appendicularia; order Copelata; family Oikopleuridae; genus Oikopleura; species Oikopleura vanhoeffeni. Next base: position 2,962 of record SCLH01062621.1, read on the forward strand.
TTAAATTTTATAATCTAGAACAAACTATCGAAAAAATGGAGTTTAAATTTTCAGAAAATACATGTATCAAATTAAAAAAAATCGAACTAGTGAGACCAATGGGCAACACCCTTCGTGTGAGACTAATGGGCAACAGTGGGACCAATAAGCAACACTTTTTCGAAAAGCTCGTGTGTTGCCCGTTGTATTAGACCTTTTAAATCCTAAATATTTCAAAAATTTTTTCAAAATAAAACCATTATTTTTTTTCTGTTGCCACCCTTAGTCTGTGATGTTTTCAAAATTTTAAATGTAGAGAAATAACTCCATTTGATCGAAAATTTTTGAAAACTGAATTTGATCAATTCACTCCCTACCTTCACTGTCTGACCCAATAAGTTATTATAATTAATAACTCAATAAATTTTCGCTCTTCCAAGAGTGAAATAATACAACAAATGTACCACAAAAGTACATGTTTTCAAAAAAACATCTGCTTATTAAGTTTTTGAAATTAAGGGTGCAACCTTGAAATTTAGAAAATAATTTTTGCTAAATTTCGCCTCCGATACTGACCCACCGTTAAAAAAACTTATAAAATTTCGTACCGAATGTGTTTTAGCTTTTGGGGTGTTCCCCGGGGAGATTGAAACGCCCCTTAAATTAACTAACCAAGTCGCGCTCTGATTGGTTAAGCGTGAATCTCCTCGGGGAACACCCCAAAAGCTAAAACACATTGGGTACAATTAAACATTTTTCCTAAACCCCGGTATTTGAAACAAAAACTTCATCAATTTATTATTGAGAATTTAACTTGATTTAATCGAACACCCTATGTCTGAACTTGATAATCTAGAAATTTTATCAATAAATCACTTAATGAGTCCGTCTCAAATTAGATTATATATAAATACAATTATCTCACATGTAATGACCTGATGACCTTGTTTCATCGTCCTATATTATAAAGACCTGCCTTTTAAGTTAAACATATACCAAATTTCAATTTTTTTTATTCGAAAATTTCTGAAATGCTTAATCAGACCTAAATTCCCAAAAAGTTTTATGAAAACTCTTTGATTGTAGCATCAGGTGTCAAATTGTGGAATATTTTTAGGCGAAAAAAATTTTTATATCCAAAAATTCTTGTTAAAAATAAATAAAATGATTTGAACAAGGTCACCAAATGATTTCCCAACCCTTATTTCTAAGAAAAATTTTTTCCAACTTGCAAAAAAAGATTTTTTTCATTGTATTCTACAAATTTCACAAAAAAAATTAAGACGCCTACGCTGCTCATTTTTTTCAATTATGTTAGTTAACTTAACAAATATATCAATTTGTTTTTTACTAACCGGTTCTTAATCGAGCTTATCTCTTTATTTATGAAACCAAATAACTGAAATTATAACAAATTATACTGAAATACAAACAATACCAACTTTCTTAATAAACAAAATTGCTCGACCATTTTTCAATTCGTAAAAGTGTTAAATTTGCACAACCTTCCTATAATAAAAACTAAATCCTTCCAGGTTTTTTATCTCATCCTGGCAAGGGCTCCACTCTAAAATAGAGGCAAATCTCTCTTAACTTAACTCAAAATAAACCTAAATATATAAATTTTATTCAACCACAGTAAAAATCATAATGAAACAGTTATGTTCTCAGGGGGAACTGGTTGATGATCAGTGTCGATGACAGAAGATTGTTTTTAACAACAATCTTCGGTAATAGAACAACCTCACATGTGAATGCCTTTGACAGTAGACATTCACAGGTCGAAGGATATTGTTGATGAATTCTTCATTATGACAGAAATCAAGTTAAGTTATTTCAAGAAATTTGAAAATTTTTGTTGAATATAATTTCATAAGATCCATTCATTTTTTATTAATCGTTTTTTATAGTATGAATCAAACTACCTGGTTGTTTTTCTAAGCGCGACATAATTGACTTTTCACCACAGACGAACCGTATTAGATATCACACAACGTTTTTTTGCATCCAACTTAAAACTAAAAAAGCCCAGGCAAAATTTTTTTTTATTTTCGAAAATAATTTCAAAATTTTTCAAAATTCGAGATTTTCAAATGGCCCGATGATGGTATTATACGAAACAAGAAAAAATTCTAACACCATTGGCTGAAAAATAAAATTAAGTTTTCTTAAGATTTTTCATGATGACAAAGCGGTGAAAAGTCAAATCACGACGAAAGATATTTGAGTGACATTTTGACTAGATTTCAGCTATCAAATACCAATTGAACAACATAAGAACTGCGGAAAATATATATTGTGTGGGCGTTAAGGGAGTCGGTGCATTTTGACAGATACGGATATCCGCAGATATGGACTCTTGATGAAAAACTTTTTACTGGGTTGATATGTTCTTCTCAATGTACCATCATAGTAATGTTTGATAATCAACGTAACTTTTGTAACTACAGCATTTTTGAATTATTGTTTTTTGAGAAAGTTTTGAGTTCGATTTTAACTTTTCGAATTCGACAAATTTTTATAAAAAGTTCCGAACATTATAAAAAAATGCTTTATTTTCAGTTCAATTTTTATTTTCATAATTTGTTTCAAATCAACGAAAAAATGGCCACTTTTAATTTTCGCTTAGGTGACCACATATTTTTATATGCTATTTGAAAAGTCATCTGACAAGTTTTTGGGATTTTCGGTCGAAACTATTCGGAAATATTTAAAAATTTTCCTCATTTCTTGTTCAAAATTGTTCAAACTAATTTTTCTGGAATCCTTAGCTAAAAATATTTGGGATCGCTACTTTCACTAAATTTAAATTTGCCGAATTAATAAGCCGACCCATCCACTGCGTCAAATTTGATTCATTAAACTCCTGAAGAAAAATATTTCTTTCGATGTGGAAAAATTTCGGTTTTTCCGTCTTTTTGTCACAAATTTAAATTTTAGATTTTGACGTGGAAATCGTATAAAAAAAAATTAATAGATCCGAGACGGTGGTCGAAAGCGTATTTTTGGGCTCCTAAGTAACAAATGAAAAATAATAAATTTTACTGTTATTTAGACACCATGGAAGCAAATGCGCGTTTTTTGATTTTTTTTCAAAAGACAATTTGATAAGTGAAAATAATCAACCTGAATTAATTTAGATTAAACATAGGAAGCTGAAAAATGACAACTTGTGTTCGAAAAAGTTTTTATTCCAAAATTTTGAAGTGGGAAAAAATTTCCCATCAAGACTTAACAAATTGAAAAAAGTGCAAATCTGTCAAAATGCACCGAGCCCCTTAACCAATGTGTCTAATTAGAACAGTACAGTTATAAAAGTTCGGTGAATTACAATCTAAGAACATTAACAGAGAAAATACTTCTGTTAGAATTTCCTGAGATTATGCTTGAACACGAAATTCGTCACTAAAAAAAGGTTTGGGCCAAGATATGTCTCTGCTTTAAAAATTTGCAATCAAAGGAAAATCGATCGAAAAAGGAAATTTATTAATTCTCTTTCCTCTCAACTTAGACGAGCATGACGAACTTCATGATACCTTGACTCGCTTGAAACGCCAATTTTGTAATATAAATGGAAAATAGAGTATTGTCAGAAAACCGCAAGAAAATGTTTCGAAACTCAGCAATAAGTTTTTCTATAAACATTTCAGTAACCTTTCAAATTAATTCCTTAAAATTCGAGTCTATTTCACTTTCACCAAAAACATTTTACTGCCACGAAATGTTTCCAAATAAATTATTTATTTATTTGAACCAGAGAAATGACAGTTTAATTTTTTATTAACTTGTCCCACGTCTTAATTGGCATGATGAATGTATGGCTGAAATATTAGGACCTTTTTTCGTAACAACTTTACGTTGTTACTTTGTTGTTAAAAACTTTAAAAATTTGACGATAAGAGATACGCTCGGTACCTCTGAATGTTCTATATTCTTTTCTCAACGGAACTCCATCTCAAAAACGTTTACTATCTCTATAGCGCGTGTTCGAATCCCAATGATGTTATCTAAGTGATTGTCTTAGTGATTGCTTGAGTGATTACACACCGATCAACTTTAGCGTTCCCAATATTAATCACCATTGTCTATAATCATACTCAAGAAAATCACTTAGACAACATTAGCGCTATAGTCTATAGCCTACAGAGATAGTGAACGTTTTTGAGATGGAGTTCCGTTGGGCAAAGGATATCCGTTATAAAATCAAAAAACATTTTTTTTTGCGCGATAATGTTGGTGAGATTTGTTCGTATAAAAAACAACCGATTCTTCACTGAGAAACATTGATTCTGCAAAATATTTATAATTATCCACAAACTTTTTTAATAAATTGTCTGTTCTTGATAAATTTTTTTGTTGTTTTTTAACAAATTATTAAATTTTTTTTCTCAATTTTTAAATTCGTTTGCTAAACTTATTTCAAACGTTTTTTGATCCACTTGAGGGGTGATAACAAAGTTAACTACCGACCAAATCATCATAAATTTTTTCGAAATTATTGCGTTTAATCGATTTTTTTGTAAGTTTTTTCAAACATTTGCTTCAATTCAACAACTGAAACGTCAAAATATCATCTTGACGTAAGCAAATTTTCTGATCAGTGTTTCAGTAGCTTTCTTTTGAGACTACTAACAACAAAATTGAAGCACATTGTTTTTCAGAAATTTTCTCGTGGGTCCTAAATGATGGTCCTTAACCCACATACTCATTTTTGAAAATATACACCAGCTGTGTATTACCAGCTGGACTCTGGCGCCTTGAAATATATAAAGGTAACATTATCGGATTAACTTTAAATTTGAAATGCTTAAGTTTTTAACAATTCTTGATCTTTTGGTGCTAAAATAATTTATCTATCTCGTTGGGTGTGCTCGGAGTGACCAAAATTTTTCAAATGATGCAACCAATCGCAAGCTTTCAATTCAATATAATTCATTTTGATTGGTCGAATTTTTGTCGGAAAGACCAAAATTTCATACCCATCTCGTTTACTTCTTGAGATAAAGCAAGTTTGTCGCGCCGAAATTTCGCACCTGGAAAGTTAACATGCGTTTTTGAAAGTCAAAAAAATTGCAAGAATTTTAGTTTTATTTTATGTGTTCAGAAATCAAAGATTTTGATTAAGAGATTCGAAAAAAATTTCTTCATTTTTGATTTTCTCACCTCGAAATATTTTCAATTTTTTCTCTTAAAATCAATTACCTCCCAAAAATAAAATATTTTGTGTATTTTTTATAAGTCAAAAATCATAAATGAAGCTTTACTTTACAAAACAAGAGTAATTAGATACTATTTGCTAATAGGTTGGACTATATTTACTTTTCAAATTGGAGTGCTCAGAACAAATTGTATCAATTTCACAAACACAAAGCAAACAAAATAATTATGTAACGATATCAATTTAATCACCTTCAGAATAAAAACAAAATTCTGACATTTGATTTTTAATCGATTTGTAAAAACTGAATTGTTTTATTTTTGGCATAATTTCTGTGTTTTCAAACAATTTTTGACAACTAATTTGTATGGCCTGGAAGAGCAAAACAATTCTTGGCAGGATATTTACACATCCGGAACAGTAAAATGTCCAAAAGTGCGGCTGCTATTAATTAATTCGAAGAATTCAATCAATTTTTTGATTAATAAGAAACAAATTTTTATGGATTTTTTTTTCTGTCTGATTTTTCACTCGCGCGATACTGATCAAATGACTCTTGCCGCTAAATTAGCGGTTGCGAAATATTGCAATAAAGTTTTTTAGAATCCGAATTCTTAAGCGGTATTTTCTATATTGATATATATCCAACTTACTTTAGTTTGGCTTGACTTTTCACTACATTTTCTCTCAACTGTTCTTATTTACTTCTAAACAATTCAAGATACTCGATATATGCCAGAGGGCACAAAATCCGTCAACCTTGAAGTACGCGAGTACAAAAAGAACGCGAGAAAAAAAAAACGCGAGTACAAAAAGTGCGCAATAACTAAATGTGCGCGAGTACCACTCTGCCGCCTTACTCTCTTGCCGCAGGCGTCATAGATGCTCGAACGCGTGAGAGACACCCAATGCATTTGCATGGGTTGTCTCTTCACCATCTTTATACTTAACTTTGGCGCTTAAATCTTAACTCCGCCGCAGACACTAAAGACTATTGCTTATGCGTCAGAGACACCCAGTTCATCTGTCTGGGTTGTCTTTTCACCATCTTACCACTTAACTTTCGCGCCTTTAATATTAACTCCGTCACAGGCGTTTAAAATAACCGTAACGTGTTAGAGACACGCTATAGGTGTCTCTTCCCCTTCTTCTACATCTTACAAATTGCGCGCCAAAAAGCAAAGCCTATTTGGTTAGAGACAATCCATGCACCTGCATGGGTGTCTCTTCAGCCTGGTACAGTTTGCACGTCTGAAACTACTCTTATAAGATATTTTCATCAAGCTTTAACCGTCTTACTTGATCATATGCAAAAAATCAAGTTTTAACCGTCTTACTTGAGCAAAGGCAAAAGATCAAGCTTTACCACCTTACTTGATAAAAGGCAAAAATAAGGCTTCGGAGAACCTTATCCTGCTGGAATCCTATCCTGGTTCGACTTCCTCTACTCGATCAACTCCTGGTTTAACCTGTTTAACTCGATCACCTCCTGGTTTGCCTCCTACAAATTGGTCATACTGGTCTAACTCCATCTCGTCCAAAACAACTCACCTGCCGCTGCTGCTGACGCCTTTGCCGAATAAGCTACTGGTTCTATTACAGCCGCGAGCGCTGTTCCTACTGACGTCATTGCCGCAGGCGAAACCAACGCTGGTTTACGTACCTTCGTCGCGAGCGTGCTGCTGTACTCAGTGCAAAAGAGATTAGAGAATAATAAAGAGAAAACATTAATATCTCAAGATACTTTTAGTGATTAATTCTATGTACCAATAATATTAAAATACCTGCAATAATGTAATGGACCTTAGGAAGGTCACCAAGAGTCAACCCCTAAAATCTGGCCCTAGTTCAAAAGTCATACAAGTGAACGGATTTTGTGACTTGACGAACAAAATAGTTTTACTATAGTTTCGATATTTCACCCCCTTTAGGTATATTTTTACATATTTATACAGATATGTGAAACTAAAATCATCTCCGTTTTTCTTCAAATTATCAAGTTACGACAACTTTATGTTTTTGAAAGTAAATCCAATAAAAAAAAACATTTTTCGTAAATATGAAAACGTTTTGAATTAATTTTTATCGGTACAAATTTGTTTGAGCTTCAAAATGAGTGTACTATGTCGATAATACCTAGCTCAGGAAGAAATATGATTTTTCAAAGTTAGGTGGTAATATATTACCACCATCTGAGTTAGTCGTTGTTCAGAATTTCTGAGCATACCCGTTAAGGAGCTGTCATAAACTCGAAAGATTTGAGTCAATATAACTCACGAAAATAAGTAAGTTTAATTTTTTGTGCTTATTATCGTTAACTTAACCAGAATAAATATATTATAGCTCATTAGAATAATTTTTTATCTATTTGAGGAAAGATTTGAGTTCAAGTTTTCATCTTTGAAATTGTAAAAATTTGAAAAAAATCAAAACATAATGAAAATTTTTTCGCATTTTTTGACCAAAAAGGTTTCTGTTTTACATTTTCAAATCTGTTAATAAAAACAAAATTCAAAGCCACTTCAACTTTTTTCATAGATGCCTACATATTTTCTGACCGCCGTTTTAAAAGTCATTAAATCTTCATTTTTCATCTTTTGTCGACTTTTTTAAGAATGTGAGGAAAATTTTCCGCAAATCAAATCCAAATGTTTTATTATTGGTTTTTAGAATTCTGCTCAAAAAGCAGCCAAAATAACAAATGTTTTGGTATCTATAAAAACTCCGTATGTCAACTAATAGGATGGTCGCGCGATTATAATTTCTAAACTATTGATAAATTTACAATACTTGGTTGCTCAACCGGTTAGTGCCATTGGGTACTCAGTTGTCATAAATTTTATTCTTGCAACAAAGTTCCGATAAAATTGTGGGTGTTATAGGCGGCATTTTTTTTGATAGCCAGAACATTCTTTAATATTAAAACGCGATTGAAGGTCAAATTTTATTTCGAAAAAAATGAATGTTTTTCTCTACTTTTGACCATTTTTCAAGAAAAAAACTTTGATTTTAAGAAACTTTGATTTTCAATGTGCAGAATTTTAAAGGTACTTTTTAGTGCATAACACCCAAAAATGGCTAAAGTTTATAAATATCGTCTTAAAAAAATTCTTAAGTCGGGTTTAGTAGAAACTGGCGTTGCCATGTAAATTATTGTTCTATATTTCAACAGATACTTATTTATGTTAATAAAATAAAAAGGTTTGCAAGAATGAACACTTTCATACATCGCTCTGATAATATGTACCAATCTGCCGGATTTATGGCATCATATTTCGAGTTAACAGGTCGAAATTAAAGAAATCACCGAGTTTATTGTTCGTATTTGTATGAGATTTTTAAAAGCGATTAAGTTTGGCCCACCACTTTTACAAGTTATGTTAACATTTCGTATAATTTCGAGATAAGACGTGGGAGGAGATAATTTACCATTTTGGCTTGGGTCCTCTTGTGTCGTTTATGTGTCAGGAAGTGTGTGTATACAAAAATGTTTTGACACATTTCTCACGCAAGCTGAAGGCTAGATCTACAAACTGGCTCATCTCAATAATATACTCGAACCCTGGTTGGCTGATATTTTATCAAGAAAAAATATATGCCAGCGACCAGTACCTCCTTAAGGGAGTGGTGGCAGTGAATTTTTACATTTTAGAGTCTTCTTACGGTTTGACAGATACAGACTGAAAATTTATGAAACATACGAGTGAAAGATCTATCCTTGATCTCGCGAATTCATTTGACACTTTAGTACCACTCCCACAAATCACTTGGTTAACCGCGGTTAAACACGAGTCTCTCAGCTTTTTTCGATGGAACAAGGATCCTAGAGGTTATATCGGAAAATTTTGAGATTTGATGAGAATTGAGAAAATTGTCTGCATTTTAGTGAATGGTTCTTTTTTTAATTTCTGCCTCCGGGGTCAGCAATCTGATTGAATGTGCCGGAAAAGGGTGTTTTTTCGACGTTTTGATGTAAGGCTTTTTCTGTGAAGATGCCAGAAACGTTAAAATTTCGACCTGATTGACTGTAAATCGACAAAAAGGTACGCGAAATCGACAATTTTGAATATTATAATTAGAACTAAAAATTTTAAATGCCACCAAAAGATTTCTTTGATACAGTTTGCTGGCAACAATATAAGCAACTATGATCTGATTTTGAACACAGCGGATACAAAAAAAAAATAAAGTTTTCAATTAAAATTATTTCTTGATCTCTAGCACTGTTTCTGGTCAAAATCAGACCATAGTTGCCAATATCGTTTCAGGCAAACGGTACCAAAGGAATCTTTTGGTGGCATTCAAATTTTCTTATTCTCACTATCATATTCAAAATTATCGATTTCGCGCCTTTTTTGTCGATTTACAGCCAATCAGGCCGAAATTCAAAAAAGTACGACCGATTCGATTTTCACTACCTCTTGGGCTTGTTACATTCCGAAATGACGTTTTTCGCATTTTCACAGAAAAATCCTTTAACCAAAACGTCAAAAAACACTCTTTTACGACTCATTTTACCAGATTGCAAACATCGAAAAAACAGAACCCATTCACTAAAATTCAGAAAATTTTCTCAATTCTCACCAAATTTCAAAAGTTCCCGATATAAGCTCTAGGATCCTTGTTTCTTTGAGAAAAGCTGAGGGACTCGTGTTTAACCGCGGTCAATCAGATGGTTGGTGGCAGTGGTACTAAATTGTCTGATGAAATTGCGAGATCAAAGATCGATCTTCCTAATGTATGTTTCAAAAATGTCCAGTCTGACATTATCTAACCGTACGAAGCCTCTGAAATCCCAAAATCGCTAACACGACCCCCTTAATAATCAATTTCGAAAAAATAATATTCTCGCTTCGCGCTGATAAGGCCTCGCAATAATATTCGTTCAGACATATTAAATTTTTACAAAGCAATACAAGGCTGTTCTCTATAAATTCAAGTTCACTTTATATTAAAGCCCAAACATATAACTTTTAATTACACACCCACTTGTACATTAGGGTGTCCGAAGATTTTCTTCAAAAGAGGAATGTTATGACTCATAACTTATGAGGATCATTTTAAAGCAGATTTTCGGCTTTTTGATTTAAAAATTCAAGCCTCGGACAGTCTACTCCACATATTAAATTCTACCAGCATATTATAAAAATTGACAAGGGTCACTAAAATGTGGAGATGTGTATCATTTTGTTGTACTCAGAAAGTACCATATCCCTTTACGAGGGAGATAGATATTTTCTTGTTTGGTCTAGTACATTGCTTCTACTTAACGTACATAATGTACTAGACCAAACTGGAAAATATCTATCTTCCTCGTAAGGTATATTGTGATCGGTTTACCGCAGTAAATATGTTTTATTGTGGGTGGGAGCATAATTAAGCCTCTACTTATAGATGAAGGCAATGTTTTCATCAGAACATGTTGTGATAATTTTTTTTTTAATTTTTACCTTCAATAAAAGGGTTCATTCTTGGGAACGTTTTACTTAAAATTTCTTAAAATAACTAAGTTTCTGTGAAAATATAAAAAACGGTGTTCATTGTACTTTCATTTCCAACTGATCCGGAATTAAAAATTTTCTTATGAGACAATATGAAATTGTCAATATCAATAATTTTAAGCCATTTTTGAGTGTGATGACCTGAGAAGTAGCTTCAGAATCCATCACACTTAAACATTTACTTGATATCAAAGTTTTGATATTAAAAATGTCCTGACTATCAAAAAATGCCGCCTATCACACCCGAAATTTTATTAGGATTTAACAAGAATAACAGTTTGAAAAAATGAGTGCTAAGTGACACTAACCGGTTGTACAGCCAAGTGTTGTAAATTTCATCAATAGCTCAGAAATGATAATCGCGCGACCATCCCATTAGTTGACATAAGGAGATTCAATTAATACCAGAAAATTAATTAAGTGATTCTGCCTCCTTTCAATAAAGCATTCAAAAAACTACTTAACTGCAAGAGTCGAATCTCATAAATTGCTAATAAAAATCAACTATAACCTCGGTACAAACGGGGTGACTACAGTTTGATATTTATTTGACCATTTTTACGTTGAAACTTTTTCCGTGTAAGATCTTTGTAATACAGTTTTGAATTTGTCGGACAAGAATATAAAAATTTGAAATAGATTTGCGGAAAATTTTCATAATATTTCTAAAAAACAACGGTAAAAAATAAAAAAATAGAAATTTTATTATTTTTCAAACGGCGGTCAGAAAATATGTTCTAGTAGGTACGAAGAAGTTATCTATGAAAAACGTCAGAGTTGCTATTTCTTCTTTTTACACAAAAAATTTAATACATAATCAGAAAAATTTTCTGACAAAAA
>SCLH01062622.1:0-12034 GCA_004367855.1 Oikopleura vanhoeffeni
TAAAGAAAGGCTTTTTTAAAAAATCGACCAAAAAAATTATCGATGAAAATGGTATATATGATATATAATATATCGTATACCTATTTTTTTAAAATCACGATAAAAAATGCAACAAAATGGCTACTTCAATTTTTTAGCTCCTCCACTGGTTAAGAAAATCGTTTTTTTCCCGGATTTCACCCTAAGTATACCCTTTACGTATACCCCATTATAAACCAGAGTTGCCATATATTATTGACCGTCATGCCGCGGCATAAACCAAAACTTAAAAAATAATTTATGCCAAAAAAAATTTAACATTGATTTTCATTTTCTCGATGACCCAAAATTGGGTGATAAGTAATAGGGTTACATGGAGTCACCAAAGGGCTGTCCCAATGTAAACATTTGAAAAAGATATTTTGATCATCGATTTGACTTCATATAAAGAATCATATACAGCGGTTGACCACTTAAAGCCCCCCTAGAACTTTGGCCAAAGCTTTAAGTGGTCATAGGCCAGAGGGGGTTATAAGTGGTCAAAAGCTTTTTGGGTCTGATAAAAGTTTTTGAGAAGTATTCTCGAGAATGTTTTATTCTAGCATATCTAAACTTTATTTTCGCTTTTTACAAAAAATAAATCGGAAAGTTGGGCTTTCTATTGCTCAAGGTAATGTTACAAGCATAACACTTCACAAAGTAATCGGTGATATCAGTGTGATAACTTATCACATAAGAAAAATGTTTGAGAAGTCCGGGAGTCGAACCCAGGTAACGGGACGATCGTCAGTCGCGCTAGACCAACTAACGCCACTGCTCATTATAATGACTACGAATACGTTGATTATGACTCGCAAACCTTTTGAACTGGTACACTCTATACGTTTGACCGCTTTTTGGCCAATGAGAGCACCCGATTTTCAGCATTTTGACCGAAAAGGGCTGTCGAAAGAAGTTCAGCCACGCCACGCGGACCGGAAGAGGCGCTTGTGATCCCCAATCTTATAGTCGAACAAGTTATATCTATTGAGTCTGTTCTCAGCCACGCGTCATAACTAGATTGAGCCAGTGTCCCAATGACAAAACTCAATATCAACTTAATCAAGAATTCCGCGCATTTATTGGTACCTTTCTCAAAGTTAGAGCGTGCTGAGAAATACTCAATGAGCCGTATTGACAATAGAGATAATTTTCGATAATATCTGTTCGGAGTGAAAAAAGACAAAAAATGGTAATGAAAGTGACTAGACTGTCTGAACATAAGCTTCCTGATTGGCCGACGGTGCCTGTACATCCACGCCGTACGCTTAAAATCCTATCCTATACCACACTGACATCTCTCAACCTACGAGCCCCTACACTATGCAAACTCCTACTTTGGCACACTTTTTTTGGGTCGGTATTGTACAGTTGTAAGCAAGGACTCGTAGTTCTTTTTCAGTTAACTTAAATCAGTAAGAATACATAGCAAATCAGATAATTAGCGCAGGCCCACAATAACTTCCAACTGATGAGTCTCAAAATCGTCAAGCTATCATTAATTATGCCAAACTGGTCGACAAGCGTGAATCAGGAAATGTTAATACAGTTATTTTCAAATCCAAATATTCCTCAGTTGTAATTTTCAGCTAATTGAAAGTTTTTTGGGTGAAGATGCGATTTTTTAACAACTTATTTTCCTGACACACAGATAAAGACAATAATTTAGAAGCTGAATGAAGCTGTTTATTCAAAGTTGTAAGGTTAATATTGAAATCTAAAAGATGCTAATATTTTGTCGGAAATTATATTTTTTTCAGTACATTTGAAAATTTTGTACTGTAAATTCAATAAAGAATATCAAGTTTTGTAAAGAAAAATATTAATTCCCTTAGTCCAATAGCTGTTGACAGATTCAAAAAAAAATTCGTCTAACAACAAATTTAGTTTATAATTATGAACAGAAAAATTTGGGGGGGGGGTTTAAGTGCTCACACGGTAAAATCAAATATGCCCGAAAAACAGGGGGTTTTGGTCAGGGGGGCTTTAAGTGGTAAATCCGCTGTATTGAATTAAACTGTTTTGGGGTATTGCCAAAGATTGAGAGAAAAAACAATGTATGCAAGTCTAGATTTAATGTAACAGAAATTAAACAACATATTTGTTAAAGTCAAACTAAAGTCAGAAGCCCATAAAATCCTTAAAATTTACTTCGTTTTAGTTTTGCTGTCATTATTTGTTATTTGTTAGAATATCTTACTAATAATTTAATTATGGACGATTTTCATTTGAACATCAACTGATTGACAGTTAGCCAAATTTGTGTCCATCAGACAATCGTATAAAAAAATTATTAGTTTTTATTTGATTTTTTGTCATCTAAGCTTCATCATTTGTTTGATAATTTTACTGACCACTTAACCATGTACGATTTTTATCCAACCATTAACGATCAGAAACTGGCTGACAGTAAGCGAAATTTGTGTCCATCAGATAAATTTAATGATCGTTAGACTAACGACGTTAGTCGTCCTTTGATCAATAAAAGTTTCAATTAAAAGAAAAGAAAAGTCGTGAAAATAGTTATCGTATGCAAAATCATTTTTTATTCGATTTTCTTTCTTCTATTTTCTTTTCATCTGACTTCTTCGCAATTAATGATCAGAGCGGTTCATTTGTGAAAAAAGGCCGGTTTTGATGCCTTCCGGACCAACGATTTTTTAATACTATTTAACTCAGGGGTCGGCAGAACTTGATCGGATTGGATTGGATTGAACTTGATCGGATTGGATTGGATCGACGTTTTTTTGATCCGATCCAATCCGATCAAGTTTTTGAAACTCCTCAATCCGATCAGGTCAATCCGATCAAGTTTTTAAAACTCCTCAATCCGATCAGGTCAATCCGATCAAGTTTTTTTTTCTGGTCAATCCGATCAGGTCAATCCGATCAAGTTTTTTTTATGGCTCAATCCGATCAGGTCAATCCGATCAGGTTTTTTCAAGTCGGTCTGCCGACCCCTGATTTAACTTTCAATTGTGTACGTTAACTGTCCGGAAATAACAAGTTTCCAATAAAACAAATGTTTTCTGAATATTTTTTGTCAGATAGGATGCTCCTGACATATGCAACTACGTAGAGTATTTAACAACCAAAAATCAATAATAAACTCAATTCAAAATATATTCACGCGTATGTTTTTTTACAGTTTAATTTTTTGTAAATTATGCGCATTATGCGAAATTAATACTATCGCCTCCTCAAATTTGTGTCTCATTGCCAGTGGCTTTTATGAAAACGCTTTAATTGCGTCAAACTATGCAAAATTTAAAGTTTTTACGGGACACAAAAGTTGAAGTTGGAAGTATTTGAAAACAAATTTATAACAGGTTTTTTAACTTGGTCTCAACTTGTCTCTTTAGATTGAAGAAAGTGAAATATGAATTATTTTTCATGTGCAGATTTTGTACTTTAGAAAACACAAAAATTACTTTTATTAAATAATTAATTTTCAGGTTTCAATCATAGCTTCTCTTCTCCCAATTGGAGTCTCCCACGCATACACGTGTACAAACTATGGTTAATCTTGAAAACTAATTTGATTGTTATTTAATTTCAGTTTTTTAATTATGTAAGTTAATACACTAACTAACCATTTATGGAAACCCCCTGTAATGGAAACTCATAACCATGTAATGGAAGCCCATTACCATTTATGGAAACCATTTTTGAAAAACAAGGCATGTTTGAGTAAAATAAACTCAGTTTTTGGTGTGTATTTTTCTCAAAACTCTACTAAAAAGTTTGTTGATTTAAGCTGCCCTATAATTGATTCCTGAACATAAAATTTAGAAAAAGACTTAAAAATTTTTTTTCAATTTTTCTGCTGAACTTTTAAAATTTTATTGCCAAAAATTACCATGTAATGGAAACCCATCACCCTGTAATGGAAACCCATAACCCTCTAATGGAAACCAATAACCATTTATGGAAACCATTTTCTCGCGAAAGTGGGTTTCCATAAAGGGTAAGTAGGTGTATGGGATTTCGAATGCAAAATTCGGACCAGTCAAATAATGCTAAATGGGAGTTAAGTCAGACTTGGACGGTTTTTTTTGAAATTCGAGAATAGTTATTTAAATAATTTTCCAATTTTTCGAATTAAAACTCATTAAAACAAACTTTTATGATGCGAGAAATGCACGGATTGAGCCGGAAAATATCCATTTTAATTAAACGTTGAGTAAAATTATTTGACGATGCAAATATTTATGATGAAAGTTGAGGGTTAAACAGAATGTTAACCAGCTGCTGTAATATCAAGTCGGCCATTTCCGAAGATTCAGTCGACAATATCATTTTTTACTAAAAATAATTTGATTTCGTACAAGCTGTGGGGTCAGTACATAAAATAAACAGAGAAAAAAACAATTTTTCAAATTTTTCTGGGGAAGGGAAAAATACCTAGTCAAAACCGCCAAACAAATTAGCCCTTTTTTATAAATTTTATGATCAAATTCAAAATATTCTCGATTCCCACAATGTTCCCATGGTCTCGCGTGACCATTACCCCTTTAATCGCAATTTAGGACCCTTAATCATTTATGAATGTAGCATTTACAAAGTGATCGATCAACTATTTTAATAATTGACGTTTGTGCTTTTTTTCGAAATTTTTACTGTATCAGAGTACTTATTTTTGCGAAAAAAATTTGCATCATCAAAAGACTATGAGCGGGATCAGAAAACAATTCTAAGACTTTTTTTCCCATTAAACGATAGCCCGAAAATGATCACGTGACCGTATATTCAAGGAATAAGATTGGCAAAAATAGAACTGTTTTTTTACAAAAATTACTACCAAACTCCAAAAAGGATCACGTGACCTTCAAATTTAGAAATAAGGTTTTGGTTCAAGTACACAAATAGTACTCAATTTACGCCGAAAAAAATTTTGGGCTAATTAACACCTAATTTAAGATTTTTGAACATAATGGTATCTACCAAAAAAGTCACGTGATCTTATTTTTCAAGAAATAAGGATTAATTTATGAGATATTCCAAACCTTATTCTTGAATTATTTCGTCACGGGATTTTATCTGGACTTTGGTGTGATGAGAAAAAAGTCTTAAAAACGTTTGAAGATCATCCCCAAAGTTGTTTTTATGTTATTTGAGTACTTTTTCAAAATACCGAATATTGTTTACCGTATATATTTACCTTAAAAGAATCGGAAGAGTCGACTTTCTGATGAAAATATTAGTAACTATGGGTCAATTATGTACTGAAAGGTCCAAGAAAGCAACAATCTCCTTGTGAAATCTCAAAAATTTGACTATTTTATGCTCTCTAGTAACCGTTCAGTACATAATTCACTCATAGTTGCTAATATTAGTATTAGAAAGTCGACCTCTCCAATTATTTTGAGGGTACTTACAAGCTTCTTTGATGAACTTGAAATTGGCCTTGAACTTGGCCATAAAAAATTATTCTTTTTTATTTTTAAGGAGCTGATTTTGTGAAAATTTTAATAAAAATATGAATTTTTTTTGCAGTTTCAGCACCCAAATTGGCGACGGTTTAATACAACAAATTTAAAAATGTCAAATTAAACCTTAATTTGTATTACTTATGCCCTTAATTGTGTGAATCGTGCTAAAAAGAGAGATTTTTATATTTTCTTATCACCATTTGATGCCTTTAAATAACTTTTTTTAGGTTTTGTTTTGAACCGATTGTAGCAAATTATTTAAATTACCATATTAACAAGTGACAAATATATGTTGATAATGAATCTAAAGTTATACGCTTGATTCAAACACCATCGTCACGCGTGACCATGAATACATGGTGAGTCCAGTAGTAGTTAGCCATTGTGAGAGTTAATCATAGTCCGTTCCTTCGAGCTCTCTTCATTTCACATCGCTATAAATCGGGTATTCACAAAAAAAAATTATAGATTGAAAAGCCAAAGCTACCAACTTGGTATTTAGATTCCAGAAATCTATAAGTTTAAATCAATTCAGTAGCGGACCGATATTTTAAGAGTGACATTTTTAACTGGTTTTCAGAGTTTATGACTATTTTCGTCATAAATTATTCACTACGTCAAGGAAGTGACGATATTGTTTATATTTTAGTACACCTTGTCATAGACCAAAGAGTGGTATTTAGAACCTGATTTTAGTGACCTAAAGTTTTCAAAATTATGTGTGCGAACGTGAGTCTCACGTCGTGAGAGGTCTCCTAATTTTAGCTTAGGTAGCATTATTTTAGTGACGCCAAACACTTTCGAGTCCATTTTGGTACATTTTGTCTTTCCTGGTAACTGGTAATTTGAGGTATAAGGCTAAAATTGTGAAAAAACTGCGTACAGTTTATACCCAACTCTTGTTTGATCATTATGATTTAAAATTAAATTCGAAAATTCCAGTATTGATTAAATAATTTCTAAATATCACCGCAAAGATGAATTATTTCAAAACTATTGGTTTATTCTCATCAACGCACATTCAGTTCTTTATTCAAATAAAAAGATCTAATTTGACTCCACGAGACCCGAAAACCCTGTTTTTGACATTTTTTCATGGCCTTTATTTTCGAATTAATTTTCTGTAACCAGAAATATCAGATTCAAGGTCTTCAAGCGAAAAAAATTTCTTTCAAAAACTTTATGCGCATTTTTCAGGGAAACAGTTTTGCCATGAATTGACTTGAGGAGGTGTTCTTTACTAACAAGCTTAAGGGGGTACTGGTTGCTGGTTTTATAAGACCTTAGGGTCATTACAAATAGTTCAAAATGACCTTGGGTGATAACAAACTGTACTACCGACCAGATCACCAAAAAAAATTTTCGAGTATTTTTCCAAGTATTTTTTTCCAAATGAACTCAAAAAATTACATTCTCTTTAATTTAACAACTAAAACGTCAAAATATCATTTTGACGTAAGCTAACTTTCTGACCAGTGTTTTAGTGGCTTTTTTTTGAGTCTGCTTACAAAAAAATCAAAGCATTTCTCTCGTGGGTCCTTTAAAAAATTTCAAGCTTAGGTTGAAATCCAAAAAAATGACCGAGTTTATTCTTCGTATTTGTATGAGCTAGCTTAGAAAAAAAATGAATTTGAAAAAAATTCCTAGGAGGAGATAGTTTTTCCGACGGATAATTGCCAAAAAACGGTGGTTTTCTGCATATTCTAAAAAAACTAGAGCGAAAATAAAAATTTTAACCGAGATTTCGCCTACTTTTACACGTTATGTCAAAATTTCAGTTAATTTGACATGAAACGTGGGAGGAGATAGTTTTACCATTTTGGCTTGACTCCTTTTGTGTCGCTTATGTGTCAGGGAGTGTGTGCATACAAAAAAGTTATTACACATTTCTTACGCAAGCTAAAAGCTGGATCTACAAACTGGCTAATCTCAATAATATCTTCGAAGCCCTGGTTGGCTAATATTTAATCGAGAAAAATCAATTCCAGTGACCAGTACCCCCTCAAGGGAGTCGGTGCATTTTGACAAATACGGATATGGGCTTTTGATGAAAAACTTTTCACTGGGTTTATATATTTTACTCAATATACCACCAAAGTAATGTTTTATACTCCAGGCAACTTTTGTAATTACAGAATTTTTGAATTACTGCTTTTTAAGAAAGTTTTGAGTTCGAATTAAACTTTTCGAATTCGACAAATTATAAGAAATTTTGGAAAAGTCTTCCGAACGTTATGAAAAAATGCTTTATTTTTCCTTCAAATTTTTTTTACATTATTTGTTTTAAATCAACGAAAAATTTATCCAAAATGGCCACTTTAACTTTTCGCGTAGGTGACCAGATATTTTCCATATGCTTTTTGAAAAATAACATGACATTTTATGGGGATTTTCGGTCGAAACTATTTGGAAATATATTGAAAATTCTCCCCATTTCTTGTTCAAAATTTTTCAAACTAATTTTTCTGGAATCCTTAGCTAAAAATTTTGGGAATGACCATTTTCACTAGATTTGAATATGTCTGTGTTTTGTTTCTTCGCTCTTGTTAATACTCTGAATCATAATTTAAGCAATGAAACTACGGTTTGGCAGAAATACTCGAAAGCCTTCATTATCCGGAATTAAAAAAATTTTATCACATCCAAACTTGCCGAATTGATAAGCTGACCCATCCACCGTTTTAAATTTATTTTATTTAACTCATGCAGAAAAATATTTCTTTTGATGTGGTAAAATTTCGGTTTTTTCCGTCTTTTTTCACAAATTTAAATTTCAGATTTTAACGTAAAAATCGTATAAAATAAAATTTGATGAATCCGAGCTGGTGGTCAAGAGCGTATTTAAAGGCTCCTAAGTAATAAATGAAAAATAATACCACCATGGAAGCAAACGCGCGTTTTTTGAGTGTTTTTTCAAAAGACGATTTATAAAGTGAAAATAATCGATCTGAAAAAATCAGATTATACAAAGTGAGCTCAAAAGTGACAACTGTTGTTCGTAAAAGTTTTTATTCGAAAATTTCGAAGTGGCAAAAAGTTTCCCATCAAGAGAAAAAAAATTGAAAAAGTGCAAATCTGTCAAAATACACCGACCCTCTCAAGGGGGTTGCGGTTGTACTCTTTCCAGGGTACTTTGGGTGCAAAAATGGCACGAGATTGCTAGGGAACACTCAGAAAGCATAAACTTATTGAAAAAAACAAAAGAACGTTCCAAAAAAAAATTCAAAATTTGAGAATTTTTTTGAGTATTTTTTTTGGAAAACATTAAAACCTAATTTTTGACCAGAAAAACTCAAAATATCAAAAAGCTGTAGACAGATTTTCTTCTCGGCATCACTCAAGCTTCAATTTGATGGTACTTTGGACTAAATCCGACGACTTTTATTTTCGAGTTTTTACTTCCGGTTTACTAAAATGCGATTTTCTAGAATTGAGCAAAAACTTTCGAAATTCTGTTGCCAACAAAAATCCGATACATATTTCTCCGTCTTTTATCAAATTTATACTGCATTCTGAAATTTAATTTCGGATCCTTAGGCTTTTGAAGAGCGAAAACCTCGAAATAAGGCGGTTTTTGGCAGTTCTAGAAAATACTAGTCCGAAACTAAAAATTTGTTACCGACAAATAATGAGCATTATTGTTTCTGTGATTCATGCCAAGTGTTAGTAGGATGGTATGCGAGCTTTAAAAGCCTTAGGGATTTGAAATTTGATAAGGTTGTTCTAGAATTCGCCGCATGGTGGTCACCAGGGTCAGCCAAAAATTATTCTGATAAATTATTTTTGTAGATTAGGGATAGATCTACCAAATAGCTAGTCTCAAAAGTTTCGAAGCAGTTTAATATTCTGGTAAAGTGGAGTACGCAAATTACCATTTAGCGACCGCTACCACCATAAGGAGAAAATGGAGAAAACGAAAAAATTGTTCGATCAAATAATTTATACCTCTGATATTTTATTTCTTTATATGTCACATATAATATGTGTCACATATAATGTCACATATATGTCACATATAATATGTGTCTCACAAATGGATTTGAAGACCCAAAACAGAAATAAAAACAAGTGAATTTAAAATTTAAAGTTTCAGGGCATGAAACGATGTCCGTTGTCTTTAAGGGGGTTGGTTAAGGGGGTCTGTTTAAAGAGGGTGGTCGTCGCAAAATGAGGCTCTAGGAACAAATTTTCCCAATTTTATTTTTATGCCTTTCTATGAAAATATGGAAAATTAACAAGCAATTTGGTACCTCGTTTTATTTTGATACATGCTAGGGAAAGCACTTTTTGATGAGTTCAAAAATATTTCGTATAAAAAAAATTGAAAATTTCTTGATTTTTTGGAAATTTAAAACACGATTTAACAGAAAACGAGTCCAGAAATTTGGACAAACTTAACTTGTGTTGTTTGCCACGAACTTATTCAGCTGCACATTTATCTGGGTTTCGAATGTGTCGACTTTAAATCCAGGGAGGAGATACATTTTGATTGAGACTCCTAAACAAGGGTCAAAATACAGTTTTTTGGTGATACTGAGAGCAAATTCAAAAATTTTCAAAAAAAAATCAACTTGGTGTTTTGCTCCGGTTTATTTTAGTGATAAATCATTGTTGTATCCTAAAAACTCAGGGAGGAGATACATTTTGAAAAAATAATTCCGTTATTATTGTAAGCACGTTTCTGCTTGGACGAGCTATACGTCACCTTTGATTTTTTTTAGGATACAAGAGTTTTGTTCAAATATATCAGAGAGAGGTAATGTTTGGTCCGACGATTTGTACGTTTGCTACAATTGGTCATTGAAAACCCCATTTTTGTCTTAAAATGCGACGACGATCTCCTTAAACTGAATATATCCATCTTATTTATAATTCTCCAAGCATGCATGGGATGGTATTGGAGTACACCTTAAAAATTTTAAAGGGCCTTAAAAAATGATTATTTCTGCCGTTTTAAATGGAAAAAAATGAAACTTAGATCATCAGATGTCAAACTGAATTTCGCAAGCATACGCAGATACTAATATTAGGAACGCTAAAAAATGATTTACTGACAAAAATGACGATTTTTCAAAAATAAACCGCATGAGTTGACCCCAAGGTAGGGTTCCCACCTGCGCGGCCAAAAAACACGGAAATTTTAGTGAGCTCTTATATCTTCAGGAGTGCATAAAATTCAAGATTGCATTTTAATACTGCATTGACTGACTAATACGTAATTGCTCTTGTGTCTTTGTTCTTTGTGTTTCGAAACATCCAGATCATTTAGGAATATCTCGGATAATACGTTCTTAAAATTTTGAAAGTGAATACAGGGGTCGGCAGACCGCTTCGAAAAACCTGATAAGATCGGAGATTTTAAAATCCTTATCGGGTCGAGTATTCTGGAAACCTTGTCGGATCCGAACAAAAAAAAGTCAAGTCGATCAAGTTCTGACCTCTGGGTGAATCAATCAAAAATTTGCATAATGCATAATTTTGAAAATTCCAAGCCAACAGATATGTAATTTCGAATAAGGTTTTGCGTTTTTGAACAGTTTCCAGGAACATTTAGAAAAATTTTTCGCATAGATCATTTTTATTCATTATTTCCTAAGAAATATCAAAGAATTAGCTACCGTAGGCCAAAAAACGTTTTTCGGGCAAATTGTAGCACTATGCAGCATAATTTACGCTATTTGTGCAAATTCACTTAAATTTAAATCACATTTAATAAATCGAATTTTACAGGAAATTACATATCTGTTGGCTTGGAATTTTCAAAATTAAGTTCAAGAATAATTTCAACCCAAATGATAGGCAAATTTTTTTGAAAAAGGCTGATTTTTGGGAAATGGGACATAATTTTCGGCCAAAAATTTTGGTTAGAAGATCAATTCAATCTGACTTGGACGAATTTGGTAGAGCCTACCTTAATTCAGTTTTAATAGGCCATATATTATCAACCATAGCTAAAAGTGTACTTACTTTTCAAATTTGTCTGGATGTACGTTATATATATGTGGTCCCTTGATAGTTTGTATGGTGTGGACTGTGCGGTACATGATCACTGATCAGTTAAATCCTTTCGAGAGTGTCATAATTAGTGTCTCTCAAATCATAAGGAAAAATCGAATCAGTGAATCTAAGTGATATTTCTCACAGTTTCACTCAATCAGAAAAATAAATCCAGTCAGGATCGTTCAAATGAATTTAAGAGATTGTTAGGGCAAAAAAAATCAATTTTAAATTAAGTTTCCCAAACGGTTGCCCCGACCATCCGCTTAATTATTTTCGTAGTTACTAGAAATATTACACCAATTACCTGTCCATATTTTCTTGCAGATCTCTAGCGCTAGAACTATGGATATTTCGAACAAAGTTCATAATTTCAATTCCGGAAAACTGATGCCTACAATTGGTTTGATGCTTTTTAAAACGCAATAGGATAACATTGAGATGAAAATGAATTTTCGAATTGTTCTCCTGTGAGTTAAAAAATGACACTGAAAATTCGGGCGCATTCATTTTCTTGCAAATTGTCAGGATAATGTGTGATACATCATGTACAGGGGGGTGCGGCGTATAGTTATACGCGTATAGTT
>SCLH01062623.1:0-18813 GCA_004367855.1 Oikopleura vanhoeffeni
ATTTCTCGCCAAACTAGCAAAGGTGATATTCCAAAAACATTTGTGACTTACAGAACCAACCTTCGCGGTCATTTTACAACATACAAAAATCCGATACAATCGCACCTACGCACAAACATTTAATAAGCGTCCCCATGAAAACTAATAAACTATTTTCTCTGTCAATTTACATCATTTTTTGAGCTTTTTTAGTGTCAGGCTATAAAACAACAATACAAACATCTTCTCACAAGATTTTTTTCAAATTTTTGCTTTTGACGGCCAAAAAACGAAAACAAAAATTATTGATTTAAATTGAAAGTGCGCTAATTTGTTTTCTTTTGACGCTACCGAGTTAAAAATTGCACCAAAATCCTTAAAAGTGTTTGAATTTATGGAAAAAAATATTTTGAAGCATTTTGTCAATTTTCAATTTTTTTGGCTACTGAAATTTTGTCAAAATAAAAATGAAAAGTTGACATGAAAATTGAAGGAGAAGATACGTTCTGTGTGTTTTTTTAGGAAGCTTTTTAAAAGCGTAGGTAGGATTGTATCAGATTACTGAAAATTCAAAATGATCGCGAAGAGTTTTTCTTCAAGATACAAAAGTTTTTGGGATATTAGCAGTGCCAGTTTATCCAAAAATACCTTCGTAAAAGGTCCAAATCAGCGACACCCACTCTCTTAAAAGGTCATAGCCTATGACTCATAGGGGATTAAAGGCACTTTATGGAGTCGGAGCATTTTTTCTAGTGAAAAACGACTTTTTTATAGATTTTTTCAAGTTTTATGATCAGCTGAAAATTTTCTATCATATACTTAATAGTAAATTTATTTGCAGTGATTTCTTCATTTGAGTTAATGGCAAAAATTTGAGAATGACAAAAATAGTAGATAATTTATTTTATAGAAAAAAAATTCTCATTTTTGCTTGAAAAATAATGTGATAGCAGCCTGAAATTTTCGTTTTGGTGCTACAATAAGGTAGGAACCGCAAAACTTATTTTGTTAAATATTTTTTTAAATCTGTTTAAATTATAGTCCGTAAATTTTCAATAAAATTTTCTATTAAAATCGGTCTACTGTGAATTTTCTAATATTTCAAAATTTACAATTTGAACTATCAATTTGAAAATAAATGGAAAAAAAAATTACATAATGCGCTTTAACGAGACAATTTTTTTCTGTCAAAATCTGTCGCTTTAAGGAGTCATACGGGATTAAGCGCGCTTTAAGGGTGTGGGTGTCGCTGATTTTGACAGTTTACGAAGCTATTTTTGGATAAACTAGCAGAGCTGATATCCCAAAAACTTGTGCATCTTGAAGAACAACTCTTCACAGTGAATTGTGATTTAACAGTAATCTGATACAATCCCACCTACGCCGACACCTACGCTTTTAAAAAGCCTCCTAAAAAATCGCTAAATACGCATTTTCTCCGTCAATTTTCACTGTTTTGCATTATTTTTTTTTGTCAGGCTCCAAAAAAGCCTCATAAATGATGCATTATTGTCATTATTCGGAATTTTGTTTTTGGCGGAAAAAAAACAAAAAGTGAAATTTTTGAATTGGTCAGTTTGGGAGGCTCAGGCTGAAAGCACAGGCCTTGTTTAACAAAACATTAAAGAGTTTTTTTTGAAAGTGCGAGATTTTGTAAATTTGTAAAGGAAAAAGTCTTCAGGCGGGATATCCTAAATTATATCAGCGTTCTTGTCTACTACGCTGATCACTGTATCTTTGAATATTATGAAATACATATTTATGTGTTGTGCAGATTTTATAATAATCAAAATATATTTATAATTGGATTTTGGATATTTAAAACGACATTAGAGAATAGACATAAAAGTAAAATTATGAAAAATGAACTAATTGTACAAAGCTGATCTCTGAAGATTTTGTTTTTTTTTATCAATAAATATGAAATGAAACATGAGTGCTTAATATTGCTGACTCCGACATTTATCTTGCTGAAGCATGTTTGAATTTTCAAATTTATGAAAACTTGATATCGTAAAACATTTTAAATTTTTCAGTAGAAACTAATATTATACTATTTGATAGATCAATCGGTATTTTGGACATTTTGTCATTTTCAACTCCATTGTGAGTTATAATTTCATACAGAACGCCATAAGCCAATTTCTGCTCTTAATTTATTTACAGGAACACTGAACTACGTACTAAAAAATTCCCTTATTTTAAACTTGTCTTCGCATAAATCTGATTAATTGCACAGCCATTGGGTCACCTACTGTATTATTTCGTGGCCAACCTCAAAAATTGTGATATAAACAGATATTTATTTTTTAAACAAAAAGTCTTTTTTAAGTCTTCAGAATTTTCTATTATTTTCATGTTTTTCGAGTATCACTCACAAAAAATAAAAAAGTAGTTCAGATAACAGTAAGTGATTATGTTTCAGTAAAGATTCCAGACACACTTTCCTAAAAAGTGATATCCTCAGAAAAATTTTGAGAGTTCAATACAGGATTAAAGGTATCAACAGCTGATCTAAAACTTTTTTTCGCGGAAATTGAGGATATAATAAAATAAGTAGGTTAAAAAAAATTTGGAACATATCATCGAACAAAAATGTTATAAGTGTCATTTCTTGGAATATCCCTTGCGCAAATCCTTTATGTTTGGCGTTTGGCTCATCCTTATTACTGTTATACAGCTTTTTTTCCTCCTTTTGTGAGAGAGTGCTTGAAAATATGTCTTTTGATAAGCCGTATTAATCTGGTTCGGAGCTTCCAGGGTTTAAAGATTTAGTGTCGGGTGCAATTTTTAACTTGGTACGCGTCAAAGAAAAACAATTAGCGCACTTTCAATTTACATCATAAATTAATCATAATTGTTGTTTTCGTTTTTCGGCCGCCAAAAGCAAAATTTCGAGGAGAAGGGCGCTTTGCATTATGTGTGAGGCTTCTCTGGAGCCTGAACACAAAAAATAATTAAAAAATGGTGAAAATTGAAGGAGAAAATGCGTATGGAGTGTTTTTTTAGGAGGCTTTTTTAAAAAGCGTAGGTGAGATATCGTATCAGATTACTGTTAAATTACAAATCACCGTGAAGAGTTGTTTTTCAAGATGCAAAAGTTTTTGGGATATCAGCTCTTCTAGTTTATTCAAAAATAGCTTCGTAAACTGTCAAAATATGCGACACCCACACCCTTAAGGAGACTACTTTTAAGGAATCATGGGATGTAGCTTAAACTGAGCACAGATGTTCAGAGAAAAATAAATTTAATAAAAATGTTCCGAAGCAGACCATTGTTTCCAATTTTTTTTAAATAAAACTGATAATTAAACAATTTCAGTAATCTCAGAAAAAAATTGTCCGATTCGGTTTTCAAAAGCCGAATTATATAAAAATTTTGGCTAAAAAAGTGGCAAAAATGCCCAGGAGGCCCCGTGATCGATATGCAAACCAACTACTTTTTTGAAACAACGTTTTAATAGATATTATGTGTATTATAATCTTAATATCAAGAATTGAGCTCATGTAACTTTTTTTCAAAAAAAAATTCAAAACATTTACTCCGAAAAGTTATTTTCATAAGTACAAAAAAATAAATTTCGAACACTGATTCTAGCCTACTCGAAAGCTGCCCTTATAAGCAACTGTGAAAACATCGACGAGGTTTTTGGACCACTAATCGAAGACGAATTATTTCTGACTCATATTTTACTCCTAGACGATTCGTTTCTGATTGAATTTCTCATTACTCTAATAGGATGCGATAGGGGGGATGTTGCCGATTTAGATTTTGTTCAAGTTGTCTCAATTTTGCTCAAGAATACAAACTACGATTCAGATTTATTTTTCGAAATGTTATTAGAAGCAGAGGGGGTGAAAATGATCGAATTTTTATTACTTTTGTTCAAAACAGAAAATATTTTTCAAAGATTTCGAGGTTATTTGAAGGAGAAAGAATTTGAGATTTGGGCTGAAAATGTATCTCAAAAAATATTTGCAAGCAAAAGCCATCTGTCTTTCAATCCAGACCCTCTTATACGAGCTATTTTATCGGCCAAAATAACCTGAAAATGTAAAAGTTCTGAGACAATGGCTGAATAAATGAAGCTGCGAAAATTCCTAAAAAATCAGAGCGACCCCAGATTGAACTTTGAAAAAATACATTCTGCTAAATGTTTAAAAATTCTGCCATTTTTGGTCGTCAGACGTTCGTCCTCATTTTTTTTAATTTCCCATGATTTCATCTGCACAATTTTCGCAAGGAAATAGTCAGATTTCTTTACATCTGGTTCACCGGATATAAACCGGAATGTTATTTTTGACGGGTTCGAACGGGTAGACCAAAACATTGCTTTTTCTTAAAATAAACAGGAAACAAATTTTTATTTTCCCGTCATTAAAAAAAATATATTTGCAATTAAGTTTTTGCTCGTCATTATCGAAATTGAATGTTCAGCATTTTTAATTGGAAATTCAGCATTATTAGAGTGAATTAAAATTAAACAATCATGGACTTTTACGGGATGTAGAGATATTTTTCAACAAAAGCTAATTTATTCAATCAAATCTTCTCGAGAACAAGATAATGACGCCGTTTTTTTTAGTAATGCATAATTGTTGCATTGATAGATTTGAAAATGCATAGGTATAAGTTGTCTGATGCTCATCGAAGCTGTGTTTCAGATATATGCCGCCTAGTTGGACCTGCACCATTGCCGGTAACCGGAAGATCTATTATTAGGCATTTTTAGTATACAAATTTGAGAAAAATAGATAACTTTTTTTGCCAGCATTCATCAAAATATAACAATTGTATGATGAAAAAACATAAAATTAACTTACGGCCTAATTTCCAGAAAAAAATTTTTGGGCTTCATCGGTTTCGAAGGAAGCCAAAAAATGAAATCCGGTTGATATTTCGCGTGACGGTTGTATTGGTACCTGGTCCCTTTGTGCTTGTTAGTTTGAAACAATAGCTTTCGAATGAGATATCATACAACTTCATCAATCTATTCAATGCAACAATTATGCATTACTAAAAAAACGACGTCAAGGCTATTCTACCACAAAAGATAGATAATAATATGACAAAAAATCGCACATATGGTCCATTGTTAAACTATTTTCTGTTACCTATGCACAATAAATAAGCGAAAGTAACTTGCCTTGAACAACTTTGATTTATGATTTAGTAACAAAATGGGTCACTTATGTTTCTAGTTTTTTTTTCTAAAATTTTAAATCTGAGTTCTTTGTCGCTCAAATTTGCAGCTCGTGAAACCCATCGTTTTGCAGGTATAAAATTTTGAACTGAGATTTATAAACTTTTTTATTTGAAATATTATTTTTTTATAAACTTTTTGTTCAATAACAAACCTTAGTTATGAATCAGCACTTGAAAACTCGAAAATTAAAATGAAGTTAATTTATATAAACTGAACTCATCTGAAGCAACGATTTTTATAGTCAATTATTGAGAACAAATATCGTTTTTTTATTTAAGGGTATGGTGGTTCCTAATTTGACATATTCCCGATAAAAAATGAGCCAAACAGGACCTTTAGGATACTATTTGAAATAGCCAATTTGTAGAACTAGCCTTGAACTTGCGAAAAAAATATGTCAAATTACGAGACCACCTTTTCAAAACGGAAAAGCTATCTCTTCCTAGGTTTTATTTGAAATAAACCTTAATTTTTTCAGAACCTGTGAAATTAGTAGACAAAACTTCTGAGGAGATTTTTGTTGATAAGTGCTGTACTTTTTCTAGAATATCCGAAAACCCACCGTTTGTTTGCACATTATTCATCGAAAAATCTATCTCTTTCTATTCTGGTCGTTACTTCAAATTAGTCCCGGTTTACTGCTCACGTGTCAATTAAACTTAATTGAGCTTTTAAAATCAATTAATTGATTAAAATTTTTTTTGTTCACAAAATTGATATTTTCAACATGGAAGTCGCTCAAATATGAAACTTGACATCTAACTAGAGTTAGCCTTTTTTAGGGTCACCACCTATAACTTGGGTAATGCGGAAATATTGTCGCCGTTATCATCTTTTAAATACATGTATATTGGGATTAAAAAAAAACACTTTTTAAAAACCGGAAATCACCGGTGTGTTTGCTCATTATCGGTAAGATAGAGAATTAAACAAAAAAATATGCTGGTTGAAGGTGATGGGCCATAAAATGCTGCCATAGATCCTTGTATTTAAATTCAAACAATTTAAATAGATTAAGTTTGCTTATTTTTAAACCTTGACTAATTCAGATTTAGACACAGAATGTCGCAAAGTCGGGATGTTTTGGAGCTTTGGCGTCGTTTGCGCCAAGAAAATCTTTTTGTCTCTGCTGAGCGCGAAGGCCTAAACCGCCTACACAACGAACTCAAAGATGGACATTATAAGCTTTTACAGTTTAGGGTTGGAAATGTATCATGTATTACATCTGGAAATAGTAATTTCGAGGCGGTTAACTAAAGTCTGAAATAAATTTCAATGTCGCTATTTTTGACAAATAAATCTTGATTTTTTTGTCGGGTTTTTTCGCTAATCCAAATCAATCGAAAATTAAATTTTACGCCTGATTGATAAAACAATACTTCCGGCAATTTCGGAAGAAATGTGTCTAGGCGTGTATGCATACAAAAAAATTGTGGCACAAACTGGCGAATTTCTATACCCCTTTAACGAATTTATCCTGATTTAGGTTCGCATTTTTAGCCAAAATTTATTTATATAATTCGGCTTTTCAAACTGAGCACAGATATTTAGTGAATAATAAAATGAAAAACATTGGTTCGAATCGGACCATTTTTCGATTCTTTTCTGAGATTACTGAAATTGTTTAATTATCAGTTTTTGTTAAAAAAAATGGAAACAATGGTCTGATTCGAACCATTGTTTTTAATTTATTTTTCTCTAAATATTTGTGCTCAGTTTGAGCTATCTAAGAACTTAATCGGATGAGTCGTATTCAAAAGCCGAATTATATAAAGATTTTGGCTAAAAATGCGAACCTTAATCAGGATAAATTCGTTAAAGGGATATTATACTAAAATCCCTGATCGACTAATGTTTTACCGAAAAAAGTCAATTCCAGCGACCTATTCCGCCTGAAATGACCTTGTGATTTAATGCTTTATTTTTCATCATATTCCCATTTTAATTTATATCTGAAGATATTGTTTAACAAAAAAAACCTTCGTATTTGTACTTTCCGACCCTTTATAACAGCAGCTTTATTTAACTCGGAGGTTACAATCGAACCAGCACGTCGCCGAGTCGGGTGGCAATCTGGGACAGTGTTGTGCAGTTGAGGCACGCTTGAACCGAATTCAATTTAGTGAAATGACGGGAAATGATTTGGAACCAATTTCACAGTTTTTAAGATCGCTCAAGGAAAACCCAACTTTGGTTGCAGCATGCTTAGTCTATGGCGAAAAGATGCAATTGGAAACAAATTCAGGATTTTCAAGGAAGGTGCAAGATTTAAATATGTACAATGTTCACTGCATGATAAAAATGTATCCGGTTTCGCGAATCAGAATTTGAAAATTTCTCTGACGTGTGATTACGTAACGTGTTTTGAGCGTCTCGAATCATAAATTTGGCAATTTCGCCTTGGCAAACCCACGAACAGGGTGAAAAAAGCATTTGAAAACCCAACACACAAAGTACATGTGTATTATATTAGAGATTTGACAAAACGCCCGATTTGCCAAATATTTTTCGAGTCAAACTTAAGGGGGTATGCGACTCTGATTTGACATTTTCTCGGTGAAATATACTGAAAAAACTAACAGGTTCATTGAGAAAAGAATCCAAAATATCTAATTTGGTAGTATTCTATGCTTTAATCTTTGCGAAAAAGTAGCATCCAGCAAATATTATTTTTTGTAACCATCTCACATCCTAATAGGTACATGTATCGTAACATAGTTGACGATTTTCCAAACTGTCAAAACTTATCTTTCTCTCCATGACGTAATAGTTCAAAATCGAGCTCAAATATTTTCCACAGATCCACGTAATCTGAGAGTAGTGCCAATATTTTCTCGGGGCTTTGATCGCGGCGAACTGATAACAATTCTAGATTACGCTCCATAACTAACCGACGAATTTTGCGCAATTTCAATGAACTTCAACAAATATATTCTCCTCCGAGGATAATAATTGCAAATGGCTCAAATGTTCTGATCAAAGTAGTTCTAAGAACATATGTATAGAATTATCCGTGGCTTTTTTCTGGCAATTCGAGCTACGAACTCGAAATATGATTTTTGGTCATTTTCTCAAAAAAATCCGAAAAAAAAAGTGCTTCGATTTTTTCGAAAGTAGGCTAAAAGAAAGCCAGTAAAAACACTGATGAGAAAGTTGGCTTACGTCAAGGCGATATTTTGAAAGTTTTAGTGGTCAAATCGAGCAACGTTATTTTTGAACTTCATCTTTTAAAAAATACTTAAGAAAAAAATCGAAAAATCGAAAATTGCGAAAATTGTGTTTTTGATATTGTGTTGCTTAGTAGCAAGCTTAATTATCACCCGTATCAATTTGGAGCATTTTTAATGCCCTAAGGCCTTTATTAAATCAGAGTCGCATACCCCCTTAAAAATCACGGTTGGAAACAGAATACCCGGAAGTGTCGAAAAATACAAATCTCGAAAAAATTATGATTTATTCTAGTGGAACTTTCTGGCAACTTTTTTCCGCTGAAATACCTCTTTAAAAACGTAAATGTGGTTTGCGTCCCTAAGGACACCCGCTTTAAAGACAATATGAAAAAAATATGGCCAAAACCTACGCTTTTTATTTTCGCATGTCCCTCTATAATAACAATAAGAACGAGAAGCGACATTTTTTGCAAATTATAGGCCGTCAAAATATTGCAACCTTTTTTTTATTTCGACAAACAGATTATAGAATTATGTTATTTTTGTCATACTAGTAGAGAACGTGATGATTTTTTCTTCTTGTAAACGAATTCTCTACCAAGTCCAATAAAACTTTTTCTCTAGCAGTTTTAACATTTGTTATAGAGTTCTAGAATCATTTCTTAGAACCTTTTTACTCTAGCAAAACTCACACCACCAAAAAGCCTGCTTGAAACTGTTGTGTTATCTTTATTTGGTCAGTCCTGTGCAACTCAGAATCACGTGGCGCTTCTAGAATTTATTCAATGTTTGATGCTTCATCAGATTGGTACAACGGATAGACCACGGAATGTTTTGGTCCGAGGAGCGTTTATTTCAACATATAGGCCTTTGTTAAAAAACTGTAAATAACTCGATTTAATAACACAATTCAGTCATCCTACATTTATACAGTATTTTTGTCGAAAATTTGTAGAATATGGATAAGGACTGAATACAAAAAATGTGAAGGTATCTTAGCGCACTTTCAATTTAAATCATAAATTAATCAATAATTTTTGTTTTCGTTTTTCGGCCGCCAAAAGCAAAATTCCGAGGAAAGGGCGCTTTTGCATTATGTGTAAGGCTTCTCTGGAGCCTGACACAAAAAAATAATAAAAAATGGTGAAAATTGAAGGAGAAAATGCGTCTAGTGTTTTTAGGAGGCTTTTTAAAGGCGTAGGTGGGATTGTATCAGATTACTGTTAAATAACAAATCACCGTGAAGAGTTGTTCTTCAAGATGCAAAAGTTTTTGGGATATCAGCTCTGCTAGTTTATCCAAAAATAGCTTCGTAAACTGTCAAAATCTGCGACACCCACACCAAAGCATAGATATTTTTGTGTTTTAATAAAATTGCATAAAATTTTTTGCATTTTTTAGGTGATTTTAAATTTATGAGATTGCATATAAATGCAGAAATTTGTTATTTTCAAAAAAAACAATTTGTATGCAATTTTATTTTAAAGAACAAAAAAGCTATGCTAAAGCATCATTCACGTTTTTTGTACTGAGTCCTCATCCGTATTTTACAAATTTTTGAATTTTTTTGTTAAAACAATTTTTTTCTGCGCTAAAGATGCCGCCGTTAAAAATACGGGAAATTGAAGTTTTCTCAACCTAAATCAGACTTTTGGTGGAAGCTCTGCCCGAATCCCGATTATTTCTAACTGCTGCTCTTTACCAGCCTATTGTTCAAGTGCTTCTTGACGAAGGACCACCCTTGGAAATAAATCAAGATAAAGTCTGCGATTATTTTTCGCCCCGTGAATTGAATGCCCGATTCGGTGCGAGGGGATCACCCGAATTTCAGCAAAAAGTCAATGATTATTGTGAATTGACAAAATCGCGCCTCGAAGAACATGTACAACGATTCAGTTATGGGTTGAAACAGTCATATCGAAGATTATCCCTATGTGTCCCGTAGAACTTTGACGTCAGAGACCTAAAGAATCGTGTGATTTGATTGGTCAATACACATTGACTCTTGTGTATTGACCAATCAAATCACACGATTCTTTAGGTCTCTGACGTCAAAGTAGGCATAATCTTCGATATTTGGAGAATATTTTTTTTATAAATTATTTGATATCCACTACATTATGAAGCCCCTAAAGGGAGCGAACCGGGCAAAATTTTAGCTAATAACTAGAAATTAATCAAAAAAATTCGGTGTTATTTTTAACAAAATGAAAATTATTTTTTGTTCGTATTTTTACTGGTGAAAAAACCAGTTTTAGTGTTCAAATGCTGGTTTGACCCAGGTGTCGACGCAATTGTAATAAATGGAATTTTCGGGTTTCATTTCGGGGAATTTGTAAAAAATATTATAAAAAACTCGTCTGCATCGAGCTAGGAAATAAATTCAATTTCCCAACTTTTTCCGCCCACGCATTTTTCTAAAAAAATTTCCAGATTTTTTGGCTGTCTCCACCCTATCTTAGTCAGTCTATCGAGCAAAGTTTGGCTTGTTTTCCCAATGCAATAGCCTACGTTATTGGACGTGCACACAATATTGTTTCTGACGGTGGAATGTGCCCACCAGAGGATGCTAGGTCATTGGCAGCAGATTTATTGCTTCAGGATTTTATATGTTTGGCCATTGTTAGCCCAGAACGTTATGGGGTGACTGGAGATCTACCAATTACAGAAACAGCTAGATTAGGATCAGAAATAATTTTAATGAAATATTCGAATTTTTCACAATTATTGATGATGAAAATTATCTTCAAATTGTATTAGTATTCGCAAAGCTTTAAGATGACGAAAAATAAAAAAAAATATTTTTGAACGACTGGGAAACATTTTCAAAGTGTCTATTATTTAAGCTTGCATTTCCTAAAGGTCTTTTTTTTTTAGGTAGGACACTTTAAGGGGTATCTGTTCTGAGAGAACCAGACTAGATAGCGACAAACGTTTTTTTGCATCTGAATCTTAACCGAATTTGTAAGGGCAAAATTTTTTCTTTTTTTTTCGGTGATTATCGGTTCACCGGTAATTCGCTAAAAATCGTTTATTTCGGTAATTTTGAGCAATTTCGATGACCGATTTCCGGTCACGTGATGAACCTATGAAGCCAAAAAAAATTTCTACCACATATTTTTTTCCAAGGTTTCACATGCAGAAAACCATTTGTCGCTATCTTGTCTAGTTCTCCCAGTCGAAATCACAATTGTCCTACCTAAAAAACGACCTTCTCAATAGTCTTATAACTTTTTAAATTTTCAACAGAATTTCAATCAGGAAATGACAAAAACATATTATTAACACTAAGGTAGCTTATTTTTAAGGAAACCCACCAGTCAGCACACCTTGTCAGCATACTGGCGTACTCATATCGGAACGCTTCAACTCGGCTAAAAATCGTTGAGATAAGGGTACATATATCTGACTTCAAACGGACAATCACGACGCGTCGCGACGGACTTGGTCGAGCTCGAAATTTTTGCCAACAGCCGCGTGGGGTAAATTCTCAAAAAATATTTTTGCTAAACATCGTTTTTATCTATTTATGAATTTTCCAAGTTATAAAGGCGGTAAAAAGGTGTTTTAAAGTTTTAACATGGAGCTAAAATTTCTTCCAATGACTTGAAACGGACAGCCCCGTGGCTTTAATTACCTACTGCACTCAAAATCCCCCTTGCGATACCGGCACCATTTTTCTGATCCAAAATAAGAATAAATTTAATTCAAATCGCTCAACATCTCCAACGCGCTGTCATGACTCCAGGTCGTCACAACGGCGGATTTTTAACTCGTATGGTCGAAGAAGTTTTAACCCTCGATTCGGGTGATAATTGTCAGCAAACTAGACTGAATTTTGAAGACCGAACCGTTATTTGTACAAGAGAAGAGCTAAAAAGATTGATTGTTTTTCTCCGGAGAATTCAAGCGTCTGAGGTACGTGGAGTTGACGCGGTTTCGTTATCAAACATAAATGCAATTGTTGCGCATATTGAGAAGCCAAAGGAAATCCCGAGGGAAAAGTCACCACAGTCCAAATTTTTGGAGAAGACGAATAACTTTGTGGATAGAATTGATCGGAAAATGAAACAGATACAGGTTCGTTATAACTTATAAGGAGTTTCAATCGACATTTTTTGGGAAGAATTTAAGAATAAATGAAATTGGTTTGGCGAAATCTCCCCTTCTTATGAACACTTCTCTTTTAGTTTAATAATTTGTTTAACCCTTGTGAGCACAGAGCCACAATTGTGGCTCAAGCATACCTTAAATGAGCCGTGTAATGACCGTGTATTACGTGATATGGTATACCTTGCTTTTCTCACCATATTTTCTAGAACAAAAAATTAAAATTCTAGAATATAAAATGTCGGATTCAGAAATATCACCTTCAACTTCCTTATGCAGAAAAAATTGAAATTCCAACTGTCTCAAGCTTTCTGTAAACAACGTTCAAAGTAGAGCCACAATTGTGGCTCTGGTGCCTTGGCGGAACTTTTTTTTACATGCTCACACGGGTTAACCCTTGGAATCATAGAGCCGATATATCGGCTCAAGCTTACCTAAAACCTTTTTAAAAGGGCAAAAAAATGTCACAGAATTGTTTCTTCCGAATACATTATAAAAAATTTTGCGGTGATTCCGAAAAAAAAACTTATTTTGTTTTTGGATATTTGGTTCGAATATTACAGGGAGTTGATTTTTTGAGATTTGTCGCCGAAGTTTTACTTCCGGAAAAATAATTTCGAAACTAGACATCAAATACAAATGTGAGATGAGCCAGTTTTTAGGAAAGTGTTCTGTGCATACAAAACAATTAACATTAAAATTTATTCGTATCTTGGGACAGATATTTTTTTTTAGAAGTGAAATTTTAAATTTAAGTATTCCATGAAAAAAATTATTTATTATAAAAATTAATTAAATCAACCAAAATTTGTCCACTGTCACTTGATTACTATATAAAATTAAAAATAATAAAAAAAGTGCATTAATCTGTTTTTATTTGGGAAATTACCCATTTTTCAAAGAAATTTGTGATTTTTTCACCATTTTTTTTAAAATAACTTTTGATTGATGATATCTGTAGAAATATTAAAAACCAATTTTCATTGGAACTCCATTTCCAACTAAACCCGANAAAAGATGAACAGAATTCAAAAATTGAATTATTTTAGCGCGAAATTAGATTTCAATATTTTTGCGACATTACAGTTTTTTCAGTTCAAGCGCGTTTTTTGCGAAACTAAGTAATCGAACCTAAGATAAGTACTTAATTGATTCAGTTTTCATTGCGATCTTTTATATTTGAAAATTTTTAAGAAAAATGAATATATATTTATACAAAAAAAAAAAAAAAAAAAAAAAAAAAAAAAAAAAAAAAAAAAAAAAAAAAAAAAAAAAAAAAAAAAAATCGCGATTTTTTGAAAAATACCGTTATTTAAAACATTTGATTATGTCTTTTTCGCTTATCAAAACTTTTTAATTCACCATATAAATCAAAATTATATAAATTTTCAAATCTTTTATTAAGAAATATTTCAAAAATTTGAAACTTTCAATCAAATAATAAAATATTTTCATTAAAAAGGTGTTTTAAAATAAAATCTAAAATTAAATTTGATTTAAACTTTAATAAAAAGTTTTAAAATAAATTTTTCAGCAATGTAATATCCTACCTGCGCTGTTGGAGTGGCAAAATGTAGCTCGTCGTTCGTTTTTTGAAGCCTATAAACACCATTGGGCAAATTGTCTTCAAGATNGTGATATGGTATACCTTGCTTTTCTCACCATATTTTCTAGAACAAAAAATTAAAATTCTAGAATATAAAATGTCGGATTCAGAAATATCACCTTCAACTTCCTTATGCAGAAAAAATTGAAATTCCAACTGTCTCAAGCTTTCTGTAAACAACGTTCAAAGTAGAGCCACAATTGTGGCTCTGGTGCCTTGGCGGAACTTTTTTTTACATGCTCACACGGGTTAACCCTTGGAATCATAGAGCCGATATATCGGCTCAAGCTTACCTAAAACCTTTTTAAAAGGGCAAAAAAATGTCACAGAATTGTTTCTTCCGAATACATTATAAAAAATTTTGCGGTGATTCCGAAAAAAAAACTTATTTTGTTTTTGGATATTTGGTTCGAATATTACAGGGAGTTGATTTTTTGAGATTTGTCGCCGAAGTTTTACTTCCGGAAAAATAATTTCGAAACTAGACATCAAATACAAATGTGAGATGAGCCAGTTTTTAGGAAAGTGTTCTGTGCATACAAAACAATTAACATTAAAATTTATTCGTATCTTGGGACAGATATTTTTTTTTAGAAGTGAAATTTTAAATTTAAGTATTCCATGAAAAAAATTATTTATTATAAAAATTAATTAAATCAACCAAAATTTGTCCACTGTCACTTGATTACTATATAAAATTAAAAATAATAAAAAAAGTGCATTAATCTGTTTTTATTTGGGAAATTACCCATTTTTCAAAGAAATTTGTGATTTTTTCACCATTTTTTTTAAAATAACTTTTGATTGATGATATCTGTAGAAATATTAAAAACCAATTTTCATTGGAACTCCATTTCCAACTAAACCCGATGTCAGTACTTTTTTTAGGGCGATTTTTATAAACTTCAGCCATTTTCGGGTGTAATGCGCTAAAAAGTGGGTGAATCATTCTGCACATTTAAAAATTTCCTCGATATGAAAGTTTTTTTCCATGAAAAATGGCCAAAAATAGAGAAAAACAGTTTTTTAGGAATAAAAATTGACCTTCAATTGCGTTTAAATATTAAAAAATGTCCTGGCTTTCAAAAGAAAAGACGCCTATTACACCCAAAATTGTATTGATATTTTTTTGCAAAAATAAAATTTTCATAAATTACGTGCCAAATGGCACTAACCCGTGTCACAAACAAGTGTTGTCAATTTCATCAGTACTTCAGACACGATATTCGTTTGACCCTTCCATCGCTTGGAATACGGAAACCAAATTGATACCAGAAAATTTCACAAGCACTTTGTTTTTTTTAGTAATGCATAATTGTTGCATTGAATAGATTGAAAAACTAGACATAGGATGAAGTTGTATGATAGCTAGGGAGCGCACCGGGCCAATTTCTAAGTTTTAAACGGGCGAAATTAACACGAACAAAAATCGGAGAGTAAGGAAACGAATCTTAACGACAGAATTCACAGAGGCAACGAATTATGAAAAAATAAAAAGAAAATTTTTTGCCGGTGAGTAATACCGGTCATGAGGTGTTATATTACCGGGTTGCAAGGACGCGACGAGAAAGTAATATCACCCAGCTTTAGCCAAGTATCGTGTGACTTCGTGTTCCTCCTGAAAAATTTTGACCCATCTTTTAGTGACCGAAACTGATCAAGGTCGGTCCAAGGAAACCAATCTTTGGAATAAAATACTCTTCACGCAGTCGCAGTCTCTTGCCAAAATTCTTCCTTCAAAAATGGACGAAAAATTTTTTTCACTATATATAGGAAATTTAGGAGAGAAATTTTATTTTCAAAAAGTTAACAGCGAAATTTTTTTGTGAGCAAGGGCTGCATACTTCTCTAAAAATCAGGTAAATGGGCATGTTTTATATGCTAAAAATGAAGTGTAGTGCTCTAAGAAGATGGGCCGTCGTTTGAAAAAGTCCATTTTGTACCCACTAGATGGCCAAAAACCTTTCTTTTTTGTGCCGGAATCGTTTTTCAAGCAAAACCCCCGTGAGGTAAGAAAGGTTGATAATAATATGTAGCGTTTCTCTCGTTAGTTTAGCGTTAGTTTTACCGGTGCGCTCCCTAATGATAGCTCATTCGAAAGCTAGTGTTTCAAACTAACTAATGCACTAAAGTTCGGACCAGTATCATTAACCGGTTCACCGGATATAAACCGGATTTTCATTTTTTGGTAGGTTCGAATCTCGATGAGCCCAAATTTTTTTTTTGAAAATTAGCCGGAAAGTTAATTTTTTATGTTTTTTTATTCTTATATCATGATTGTAACCACATTTACTGTTTGAACTATATTTTTGATGAATTCCTGGAAGAAAAAAACAAGTTTCTATTTTTTTCTCAAATTTTATACTGAAAATGCCTATATAATAGATCTCCGGTTACCGGTTAATGGTACATGTCCACACTTTAGGACATTAGTTAGTCTGAAACACTAGCTTTCGAATGAGCTATCATACAACTTTATCCTATGTCTAGTTTTTCAATCTATTCAATGCAACAATTATGCATTACTAAAATAACGACGTCAAGTGATTCTGCCTGATTTTTTATGAAGAATTCAAAAAACCACTTTAGTTATTAATAAATAAATTAGGACTTGATTTGCGGAAAATTTTCATAATATTTCTAAAAAAGACGACAAAAATGACAAATGAAAATTATATGATTTTTCAAACAGCGGTCAGAAAATATGTTGACATCCATGAAAAAACTTGAAGTGGCTATTTTTTCTGTTTTCATCCACAGATCTCAGTAAAAAAATCAGACGAAAATTGCCTCAAATTTTTTTAATGCTTTGAATTTTTTTGAAATTTTTACGAATTCAAAAATAAAAATTCGAACTCAAATATTTCTTAAAATAGATAAAAATGATTTTAATAAGCTGAAACACATTTATTCTGGTTGAGCTAACGATAATAAGCACAAAAAATAAACCAACTAATAATCTTCGTAAGTTAAATTGACTCCAGGCTGCCGAGTCGATGCCACCCCTTTAAGGGGGTATATCTGGCAGATTTGACATATTCACGGTGATATATTCTGAAAACTAAAAGCTTATGAGAATCGAGCTAAAACTCAGAATATGATTTTTTTGGTCATTTTCCGAAAAAAAAAGTGCTTCAATTTTTTCGAAAGTATGCTCAAAAGAAAGCCAGTAAAACACTGATGAGAAAGTTGGCTAACGTCAAGTCGATATTTTGAAGTTTTAGTGGTCAAATTCGAGCAAACGTTATTTTTTAACTTCATCTTTTAAAAAATACTTAAAAAAGAAATGCGAAAATTTCAAAAAAAAAAATTTTGATGATTGGGTTCTTAGTACACTTAATTATCACCCCGTATAAATTTGGAGCATTTTTAATGCCTTTAAGGCCTTCATTTAATCAGACAGATATACCCCCTTAAGGGGGTAGCGGTTTTACTTTTTTTTGGGTACTTTGAGGTGTAAAAATAGCACGACATTGCTAGGGAACACTTAGAAAGTATAAACTTATTAAAAAAAAAATTCCAGAAAAAAGTTCGAAATTTTCATATTTTGAAAATTTGTCTGAGTAAAAACTCAAAATATCAAAAAGCTGTAAGCAGATTTTCTTCTCGGCATCACCCAGGCTTTAATTTGATGGTACTTTCGACTAAATCCGACGTTTTTTATTTTCGAGTTTTAACTTCCGGTTTACTAAAATGCGATTCTATAGAATTCAACAAACCATTTTCAAATTCTGCTACATCAAAATAACAGAAACATATTTCTCCATCTTTTCCCAAATTTATACTGCATTCTGAAATGTAACCTATGAGGAGATGTTCTTTGAAGAGCGAAAACCTTGAAATCAGGCGGTTTTTCGCAGTTCTAGACAAAACTAGTCGGAAATTCGAAAATCCAATTCATCAAATTACAACCATAAGTGTTTACGTTGTTTATGCCAAGTTTGAGTGGGACCGTATGCGAGCTCTAGGAGATGTAATTTTGAAATTCGATTAGGTGTTCTAGAACTCGCCGCATGGTGGTCACCAGGGTCGGCCAAAAATTATTTTGATAAATTAAGGGCCTCGGTGCATTTTGACAGATACGGATATGGGCTCTTGATGACAAACTTTTTACTGGGTTTATATATTCTTCTCAATATACCATCAAAGTTATGTTTCATAATCCAGGCAACTTCTGTAACTACACAATTTTCGAATTATTGCTTTTTAAAAAAATTTTGAGTTCAAATTAAACTTTTCGAATTCGAAAAATTATGAGAAATTTTTGAAAAAAGTTCCGAACAATATAAAAAAAATACCTTATTTTTTGTTCAAATTTTTTTTCAATAATTTTTTCAAATCAACGAAAAACACTTTTCAAAATGGCAACTTTGACTTTTCGCGTAGGTGGCCACATATTTTTTATATGCTATTTGAAAAATCATATGACTTGGTTTTGTGATTTTTCAAAAATTTTCAAACTTATTTTTCTGGAATCATTAGCTGAAAAGATTGAGAATGGCTACTTTAACTTCAAATATGTCCTCGTTTTGTTTCTTCGGTCTTCTTTATACTCTGAATCATAATTTTTGCAACGAAACTACGGCTTGGGAGAAATCGGTTGAGTCCCTTGTTAATCAAAAATAAAAAATAAATTTTTACACTTAAACTTGCCAAATTATTAAGCCGACCCATCCACCGAATTCAATTTATTTCCTTCATCTCATGTAAAAAACTATTTCTTACGATGTGCCAAAATTTC
>SCLH01062623.1:21114-36910 GCA_004367855.1 Oikopleura vanhoeffeni
CGACGAACTTTCTTACTATACGCCGCACCCCGCTGTATTACATTGTTTTGGGATTTTTGGTCGAAAATATTTGGAACTATTTCTTAAATTTTGAGGTTACTAATATGTTTGGCCCTTTTTTTTGAATTTCGCTCTTGTATTTTCTAGAATGAACGCCGATTTTTACAATTTTTCGTCTTCAAAGTGATACTTCTCTTAGACGGATGTTCAGAATAAGACCTTTTTTCGACTCAGGTAGATAAATATAGTAGTGTATTCAAATATGTTTGTCTCGATTTTTTGAATTTCAACCTCTAGAATTCTAGAAATATGATATAAGTATAACGGAAATGAAAAAGTCTCGAAAAAAAAGTTGTCTGATCGGAACAAAAGTACCACAATTGAAGCTGCAGATTTCATGATCAAAAAGTTGGCTTACAGTTATCGAATATTTGGAACCAATCAGCGTCAAATTCGATAATTAGGTTTAACATTTGCTTGAAAATAATTATTTCTAGAATTAGATTAAGACATTTTTCGATAATTTTTAATTTCAATGCATCGTTTAGGCGGGTCATTTACATATAAAAAATTTTATACAAGGTCATAGAATACAGTTTTATGCGGTTAAAGCTAAAATATTTGAATTTCAAAATCTAGATTTGTTCAGATTGTTTTGAAAAAAATTATTGCCACCCATGAGATTCTTGGCGTCAACTTTAGTCATAACGAATATGTAATACATTAATTCTATACAAGGGCTCAAAAAATACGACGCCACCCCCTTAAAAGAAGAAACGCCCAACAATTCAGGAATAATAGACCCAGAACGACGAAGTTGCCCATTTAAACACTTCTAGAATTTTCTTGGATATCACGGCCGAAATGGAATACAGAAACTACGGTATTTTAACAGACATCAGTCAACTGTGTGTGATGTATTTACAAGAAAAATGTTTTCAAAAAACAATTATTGAATTTTTCTTGAAATAATATTTAATTTTGACAAAAAACAATAAAGCTGACTGATTACCTCATCTTTTTGAGAGTGCCGCTAAGTCGTGGCGCACATTTGGCTTGCAGTTAGCTCTCTAGCGCTATTTTTTCGCATTTTAGGAGCATTTTTAGTGAAATTTTTTTTATATGGACCAAAACGACACGTTTTCACATGGACAAAACGACAAGAATTTGCCTGTCCTTATAGCCAGACTTGAAGTAAATAATTTCCAAACAGCGGTCAGAGAAAATATGTTGACATCCATGAAAAACTGAAGTGGCTATTTTTCTGGTTTCATCCAACAGATCTCAGTACAAAAACAGACGAAAATTTGGAAGGAACGTTAATGCCGCAAAAAATTATCCCGAAAAAAAAATCATTGGGAATCGAATGTATTCGGCATTTGAAAAATGACTATCTGCATTGTTCTAGATAGTTCAAATCGAGCACCAAATATCTTAAAAAAATAATACAAAAAAATTGGTGCACATCGAATATTTTTCTATTATTTATTGATAATTAATATTATAATTATAATCAATAATTCAGTTATCTAAGAAGAAAATTAACCTATAATTCGATTGCGGACCATTCCTTTATCATGATATTATTAATTAGATGTTGTGCTCAGTTTGAGCTAATCTACAAACGTTATCAAATAGTCATTTTAAATGC
This sequence comes from Oikopleura vanhoeffeni, assembly GCA_004367855.1. Lineage (NCBI taxonomy): Eukaryota > Metazoa > Chordata > Appendicularia > Copelata > Oikopleuridae > Oikopleura > Oikopleura vanhoeffeni. The sequence continues at coordinate 22,766 of SCLH01062623.1, forward strand.
CCCGATGAATTCCGATTCCAAATGATTTTTGGCGGATATTTTTTGCGGATTAATCGTGCCTCCGAAAATTTGCTCAAATTTTAATGCTTTGAATTTTTTTTGAAATTTTTACGATTCAAAAACAAAATTCGAACTCAAATATTCTTAAATAGATAAAATTGATTTTAATAAAGCTGAAACACATTATTCTGGTTGAAGCTAACATAATAAGCACAACGAAATAAACCACTAAACTTCGTAAGTTAATGACTCAGGGCTGCGAGCTCGATCACCCTCTTAAGGGGGCTATATTGGCAGATTTGACATATTTCACGCGTGAATATTCTGAAAACAAAAGCTATGAGAATCCGACTAAAACTCAGAATATGATTTTCTTTGTCTTCGAAAAAAAAGTGCTCAATTTTTCGAAAGAGGCTCAAAAAGAAAGCGCAGTAAACTGATGAGAAAGTTGGCAAACGTCAAGTCCGATATTTAAGTTTAGTGTCAAATTTCGAGAACGTTTTTTTAAACTGTTCATCTTTTAAAAAATACTAAATAAAGAATGCGAAATTTCAAAAAAAAAATTTTGTGAATGGGTTTCTTAGTACACCTTTAATTTATCACCCCGTATAAATTTGGAGCATTTTTAATGCCTTTAAGGCCTTCATTTAATCAGACAGATATACCCCCTTAAGGGGGTAGCGGTTTTACTTTTTTTTGGGTACTTTGAGGTGTAAAAATAGCACGACATTGCTAGGGAACACTTAGAAAGTATAAACTTATTAAAAAAAAAATTCCAGAAAAAAGTTCGAAATTTTCATATTTTGAAAATTTGTCTGAGTAAAAACTCAAAATATCAAAAAGCTGTAAGCAGATTTTCTTCTCGGCATCACCCAGGCTTTAATTTGATGGTACTTTCGACTAAATCCGACGTTTTTTATTTTCGAGTTTTAACTTCCGGTTTACTAAAATGCGATTCTATAGAATTCAACAAACCATTTTCAAATTCTGCTACATCAAAATAACAGAAACATATTTCTCCATCTTTTCCCAAATTTATACTGCATTCTGAAATGTAACCTATGAGGAGATGTTCTTTGAAGAGCGAAAACCTTGAAATCAGGCGGTTTTTCGCAGTTCTAGACAAAACTAGTCGGAAATTCGAAAATCCAATTCATCAAATTACAACCATAAGTGTTTACGTTGTTTATGCCAAGTTTGAGTGGGACCGTATGCGAGCTCTAGGAGATGTAATTTTGAAATTCGATTAGGTGTTCTAGAACTCGCCGCATGGTGGTCACCAGGGTCGGCCAAAAATTATTTTGATAAATTAAGGGCCTCGGTGCATTTTGACAGATACGGATATGGGCTCTTGATGACAAACTTTTTACTGGGTTTATATATTCTTCTCAATATACCATCAAAGTTATGTTTCATAATCCAGGCAACTTCTGTAACTACACAATTTTCGAATTATTGCTTTTTAAAAAAATTTTGAGTTCAAATTAAACTTTTCGAATTCGAAAAATTATGAGAAATTTTTGAAAAAAGTTCCGAACAATATAAAAAAAATACCTTATTTTTTGTTCAAATTTTTTTTCAATAATTTTTTCAAATCAACGAAAAACACTTTTCAAAATGGCAACTTTGACTTTTCGCGTAGGTGGCCACATATTTTTTATATGCTATTTGAAAAATCATATGACTTGGTTTTGTGATTTTTCAAAAATTTTCAAACTTATTTTTCTGGAATCATTAGCTGAAAAGATTGAGAATGGCTACTTTAACTTCAAATATGTCCTCGTTTTGTTTCTTCGGTCTTCTTTATACTCTGAATCATAATTTTTGCAACGAAACTACGGCTTGGGAGAAATCGGTTGAGTCCCTTGTTAATCAAAAATAAAAAATAAATTTTTACACTTAAACTTGCCAAATTATTAAGCCGACCCATCCACCGAATTCAATTTATTTCCTTCATCTCATGTAAAAAACTATTTCTTACGATGTGCCAAAATTTCGTTTTTTTCGAAATTTTTAGACATTTTAAATTTTCGATTTTGACGTATAAATAGTATGAAACCAAATATAATAAATTGAATTCGGTGGTCAAGACCGTTTTTCCGGTTGTACTAATTAATAAAAAAAGCCTTTAACCGATTTCTCCCGTTTTTTGAGTGTTTTTTCAAAGGAGGATTTATAAAGTAAAAATAATCGATCTGAAAAAAATCAGATTATACGAAGGAAGCTCAAAAGTGCCAACTTTCGTTCGAAAAAGTTTTGATCCGAAAATTTTGAAGAAGCAAAAAGATTCCCATCAAGAGAAAAAAATCGAAAAAGTGCAAATCTGTCAAAATGCACCGAGGCCCTTAAGCCAACTTTCTGATCAGTGTTTCCGTGGCTTTCTTGTGAGCCTACTTTCGAAAAAATCGAAGCAAATTTTCTTTCGGAATTTTTTTCACGCGACCTTCAAAAATTTATATTTCGAGTTTGGGGCCGAAAACACAAAAAGTGCCGTAAGATTACTGTTTGTATTTGTATGAGCTAGCTTAGAAAACAAAATTGAATTGATTTTATAATTTTTCCAAGAAGATAGTTTTTCCGGCGAATAATTGCCAAAAAGCGGGGTTTTTTTTCACATTCTAGGGAAAGTATAGTGAAATAGTTGAAAATCCGGCATGATATTAAGTTTCGCCTACAACTTTTACAAGTTATGTCAAAATTTCAGCCAATTTCAACATAAAACCTAGGAGGAGATCGTTTTACCATTTTGGCTTAGGTCCTCTTGTGTAGCTTATGTTTGAAGGAGTGTATGCATACAAAAAAATTGAGATTTGTTTTTTACAAGATTAGGAATAGTTCTACAGAATGGCTAATCTGACTTTTATCCTCAAAGCCCTGTATGGCTAATTTTTTATCGAGAAAATTCAATTCCAGCGACCAGTACCCCCTTATGGGGTATCTGGTCTGATAAAACCATACAGTATGGTCCATACTAGATAGCGACAAGCGTTTTTTTGCATCTGAATATTCACCGAATTTATAATGCTGAACTTTTTTTTGGTGATGACTGGTTTACCGGTAATTCGCGAAAAACCGATTATTTTGTTGATTTCGAGCAACTTATTTCCGGTCAAGTGATCAACCTAGAAAGCCAAAAATTTCATCGTAAATTTTTTCTCAAGGTTTACATACAAAAAAACTTTTTTTGCTATCTTGTCTAGTTCTTCCAGCCAAAATCCAACTGGGTTAACCTAAAATAAAATCGACCTTACATTTTTTTTTATATATTTCTTCTTTAAAAAATACAAATGTTAACAATTTTTATCAAATGTATGCAAATATCTCATTTAAATGTCATGTTTCATTTTTTATGTTTGGTTTTATAGATTCAGAATTATAAATTTCTGTTGGTGTGTAATATGCCCCAAAGGATTTATTTTGAAATTTGACACCACTGGGGTCAAATTTGAAGATTTGACTTCCGAAAGAAATTATCGGGTAGGTTTTGACGAATAGTGCATAAATTAGGTAATGTATACGATTCTCGAGAAACCTATAATATAAAATTTTACCTCTAGTTATTGCGCTAAAAAGCAGCCTATATTTTTTTCATATTTTTAGTTTTCATTCATTTTTTTTCTCATGAAATATTCAAATAAACTGATCATAAAATTGAAGCTTTAGGTTGAAGGAATAAAAAACATGGATAGCCTTATTGATGACAAACCTGCTACTACAGAACCTCCGATTGAAGAAGTTTTTCTCATTCCACTCCCAGGAGTCGAGGAAGAATTTAAAATTATGTGCGAAACTGATATTGTCACTCAAGAGCCCTTTTGTGATATCGATAATGATATTGAAGGCTCTATCGATGATGACGGAGTTAGTAGAGGTTCTAAATCGAATTATTCGGAAGTTGATGAAAATGATAGAGCTAGTCAAGGAAGGGATACGAAAATTTCCCAAAATTTTTTTTTTATGTAAATAGGTAGGGCATTTAATCCCAACCTGCGCAGGATTATACTGTGCTATCAAATATGTCTAGAAGGTTTGCATATATGGCAAAAACGACGGAAATTCTGAGATTTTTGACCGTTTAAGTATCATATATTATGTACAATAGTAAATTTTTCAAGGATTTTTGTTGTTGTCACAAACCATAATATTGTAGCGTATATTAATATTTTGATTTTTTTCTTCGTTTTTGAGATTTTTTGCCTGGACATTTTAAGCCTAGTGATGTCCAAAGCACCTATTTTTTCGAAAAATTGGAAATCCCCAGAAAATAATAAAATGTCTTAAAACAGATAAGAAATCGAAAATCTCTTCGATATTTTCGGTTTTTATCACTTTTTTGAATTAAATTTTTCATCATATTGACAAAACGACAAAAATTAGCTTAAATTTATAGACACATTTGATAGTAGTCTGATTTTTTTGTATCTGCCTAGAAGGCTCTAGCTCCAGTTCTGTGTCCGATCATCTATCATCTTTACACGGTTCTGCAGGAGCTGCCGTGGAAGTTGATAGACTCCAAGACGAAACAGACTCTATCGCCGAATCAAATCCAAATACGAATAGAGATCAAGCTTTACAGGCCCTTGATCTCAAAATGCCGTCATCTAGGGAATCCATAGAAGATCGAATGAGAAAATTTGAATTGGGTGTAAGATTTGATATTCAAAATGATGCAAGAAGTGATGGAGGTTGGTCTACGGACGTTGCAGGAATTGATTGAAAACGAATGACATAGATTTTTTTTAATTTTAAAGAGTTTTTTTGACCCAAGAAGATTTCAAATAGAAAAAAGAAGGACGAAAATGAAAAATAGTTATTTCAGCATTCTGTACTACAAAATCTGTAGAATGTATTTTGAAGTTTCGGCTTAACAGTCAAAATAATGTTCAAAAAATAATATCAGAAATATTTATATTTGAAATCACCTAAAACTGAATTCCAAACTAGGACAAAATCTCCTAGGTATATTTTTTAAGGTATGAGCATCGGGTGACTTTGCCGACACCATCTGGTGGAGTAAAGAGTCCTTTTAGCTCTAATATAGCCTATATTAAATAGGCAAATAACGGGTTTTGGCTGATTATCGGTAAAGCTCGAAAACCTAAAAAAAATCAGTCGTTGATATTTTGTCAGCTATCCGATGAAAAAAGCTACCTTATTCTGATTTGTTTAAATTTCAACCAATCAAAATCGGATTAAAAAAACCATTTGCCATGTCAGAGAAAAACTTGTCATGAAACTTCTGTATTTTGAAATTTGGACATCGGACAGAATAACAGTTGAACTTGACCCTTTTTAATTTTCACCTCAAATTGCCAAACAAAAAAAATTTACGGATGTTTTATCTTTAGCACAGAAATTTTTCATGCAATTTTGAAAATACAAAAAAAAATTCCATGCTTTTACCTTCATCAGATTTTATCCTATTTTTTATCCTAAATTTTTAAAACATATAAAAAAGCTTCTGAGCAAAGTGAACCTTTGACTGAGGCGGAAATTGCATCTCGACTGGAAGAAATCGCCGAAGACCCATCTGAGCTCCGCGTTCCTGCTGAAGATTCTCGCTCTGACATTTGGTCCGTAGAATGTCTTGTACCAAGGGAAACGTTACTGATCGACGTGTAAGATTTTTTCCGAACAAAACTAAAATTCTTTTTTTTGATTTCTCATCTGAATTAATTTTAATCCGATTTAATTGCGGTTCTTATTTGGTAGCCAAATTTGATTGTCTAATATGTTACTTGAAATTCGTAACATTTTGAAATAAGCGATAATGACGAGGATGAGGGACAAGACACCCATTCGCCTCCTGATGAAGACAAAGGGTGAAATAATTATTCATTTAGACTGTCGTATTCAAAGGCAGCGGTACATTTAGCATGAAAAAATTATTTTTATCATAAATTTGAAAAAAGGTTTTATGCAATTAAAAAAAATTCATGCTAACGATACCGTCGCCGGTTTTTAGGCCTTCTATCAAGTTTTTCTACAGTGTCCTCATAGTAAACGAATTACACCCTACCTACATATTAAAAAAGTATAGATATTTTTTTTGCCGATTGAAACTTGACATCACGTTACAAGTTTATAACTTGTCGAGTTATAATGTTGAAAAAAAAATGTGTCCTCCCGACGCCCACGTTCAAAAGTAGTCAAAAAGAGCAGTGTTTGCGACAAACCAAACACGTGTTTTAAGGGGGTACTGGTCGCTGGAATTGATTTTTCTCGATAAAATATTAGCCAACCAGGGCTTCGAGGATATTATTGAGATTAGCCAGTTTGTAGATCTAGCCTTTAGCTTCCGTAATAAATGTGTCAAAACTTTTTTTGTATGCACACACTCCCTGTCACATAAGCAGCACAAGCGGACCCAAGCCAATATGGTAAAACTATCTCCTCCCACGTTTTATGTCGTAATTATCTGAAATTTTGACATTACTTGTAAAAGTGTCAGGCGAAACTTAATCTCGGTCAAAATTTTGAAGCCGACGGAAATTCGCGCGACTATTACATGCCTAATAGCCAAATAAGACTCGTTTAGTTTCGACCGCTGGTCTATATAAATCATATATTTCTTTTTTTGGCTAATATCCAAACTATTACGCTTTAAGTATTTTTTCGTCATTTTATTTATAAATTTTTTACCAAAAGCAGACCTTATATGCAGTATTTTTGAGTCCCATACTGACAATTAAACAAAATAACCCTTTTTACGCGCCAAAAAAGATCGGAATATCATCTTGCAGGTGATGATCGGTAGAGATAATCAAAGAAAACATTTTGTTACGTAAAAAGTAGATTGCGTACTGTGCAAAATAAATTTGCATTTTTAAGGGGTGTGAAAGTTTTTTTCAGAAAAAACAGGCATTTCAAGGGGTTTAAGGAGTTATGTGCAATTTCAAGGGGTAGGGACTGTAATTTGTCCTCACTCGGATTTTGGCTTTTTGGCGGCCAAAAACGAAAACAAAAATGATTGATTTATTTATGAATTTATAATTGAAAGTGTCGCTTTATTTGTTTTCTTTGACGCTACCGAATTAAAATTGCACCAAATAATCTTAAAAGTGTTTGTATTTACGGAAAAAATTTATGAACATTTTTCTTGGTTTTCTAAATTTTGTCAAAAATTTAGGCTCAAAATGAAAGTTGACATGGCCCAAGAGAGCCGAATCAAAAATTAAAAAAACTCTTCTTATGGATGTCAAACAAGTCTTGTGTTTTCAGATGCAGGTATGAGTCATTACTGTATGACTCATGTTGAGCCAAAACAGTATTTTTCTAACTGGTGGAGGAGTATTCTTTTGCCTGAACCTCCCAATTGACCATTTAACCCAATTTGGCTAAAATATGAAAAGTTGACATGGCCCTCAAGAGACGCCGAAGCAAAATTTTCAAAAAAACTCCCTAATGCATTGTCAAACAGTCTTGGTGCTTTCGATGCAGTATGAGTCGAAACTGTATCTCTCAAACTGGTTGGAGGAGATACCTTTTGCTGAGGCTTCCCAAATTGACATTTCAAAATTTTTGTTTTTTTTCGCGTTTTTGTTCGCTGAAGCAAATTTTAAACAAAAGCGCCTTTGCATTATTTGTAAGGCTTTCTCCGAGCCTGACACAAAAAAATAAAAAAAATGGTGAAAATTGAAGGGAGAAAGACGGAAACTGCGTGTTTTTTCTAGAGCTTTTTCAAAGCGTAGGTGGGATTGTATCAGATTACTGTTAAATTCAAAACTACCGCGAAGGTTTGTTCTGTTTAGTTACAAATGTTTTTGTGATTATTCCAAAAACATTTGTTACTTAACAGAAACCAACCTTCGCGGTTAATTTTGAAATATAACAGTAATTCTTGATACTCAATCCACCTACGCCGACACCTACGCTTTTTAAAAGCTTCTGTAAGAAGACAACGCAGTTGCGTTACCTACTCTTCAAATTTCATCCATTTTTTATTATTTTTTTGTGTCAGGCTCCGGAGAAGCCTTAAAAATAATGCAAAGGCGCTTTGGTTTTCTAACAATTTTGCTTCAGCGAACAAAAACGCGAAAAAACAAAAATTTTTGAAATGGTCCAATTGGGAAGGCTCAGCAAAAGGGTATCTCCCCACCCAGTTTGAGAGATACAGTTTCGACTCATACTGCATCGGTAAAGCACCAAGACTTTGTTTGACAATGCATATAGGGAGTTTTTTTGAAATTTTGCTTCGGCGTCTCTTGAGGGCCATGTCAACTTTTCATTTTTAGCCAATTGTTTGAAATGGTCAATTTGGGAGGTTCAGGCAAGATATCTCTCCACCAGTTTAGCAAGAAGATACTTGTTTTGGCTCATACATGAGTTCATTACAGTTATGGACTCATACTGCACTGAAATGCACCAAGACTTGTTTGACAATCCATAAGAGAGTTTTTTTTTTTAATTTTGATTCGGCTTCTCTTGGGGGCCATGTCAACTTTTCATTTTGAGCTAAATTTTGACAAATTTGAAACCAAAAAAAATGCTTCATAATATTTTTTTCCGTTAAATACAAACATCTTTTAAGGATTTGGTGCATTTTTAATTCGGTTATGCGTCAAAAGGAAAACAAATAGCGCACTTTTCAATTTAAATCATAAAATAAATCATCATTTTGTTTTCGTTTTTGGCCGCCAAAAGCAAAATCCGAGTGAAGGACAATTACAGTCCCTTTACCCCTTGAAATGCACTAATCTCCTTAAACCCCTTGAAATTGCCTGTTTTTTTCTAGAAAAAAACTTTCACCCCCTTAAAATGGCCATAATTTATTTTTGCATCAGTACGCTTATCTACTTTTTACTACAAAATGTTTGATTGATTATCTCTACCGATCATCACCTGGCAGATGATATTTCGATCGTTTTTTTTGGCGCGTAAAAGGGTTTATTTGTTTTAATTGTCAGGTATGGGACTCAAAAATTACTGCATATAAGGTCTGCTTTTTGATGAAAAATTTATAAACTAAAAAAATGGAACGAAAAATACTTAAAGCGTTCAATAGTTTGATATGAGCACAAAAAAAGAAATATATGATTTTTTATTATAGACAGCGGTCGAAACAAACGGACGTCTTATTTGGGCTATTACGGCATGTATTAGTTCGCGCAATTTCCGTCGGGCGATTATTGGATGATTTAGGGAAAAATGACGTATTTTCTTAAAATTGGCATTTCAATGTTTGTAAAGCCATATCGACGTTTGATGCGAAATTATTTATGGTGATTTATGGCAAATGAGTAATTTTTCGAAAATGGCCATTTTCAGAATATTTGTTAACGAACTTCTAAAATAATGGTTTTAAGGAAATAAGTATCAGCGTTTGGTAATTAACGCAAAGATTTTGAACGATACAAAGTCTATAGCAATACTTCCCTTGTTGGTGAGGTCGATTTTGGGCCAATTAGAATACCTGTGCTTTTTCGAAAATTTGAAAAAAATTAATTTGCTCTCTAATGTTTTTGGACAAAGAATCTTCTTTTCACGTTTATTCAATAGACTGATCACAATAACTCATATGGCTCATTTGCTGTAACCCACAAGCACCGACTCACTATATATCTGTACATTAATTATGAAATAAGACCCGCTAATTGTTTTCTAAACATTTATTTGTTATTACATTTTCAAAATTTTAGAAAATTTTACATTGAATTTTTAGTCTATTGAAACTAGAAAATTCAGCAAACACAATTCGTATTTTTGTGTAGAATTATTCAAGGAGATCGAAAAAACAAAAGATAGTCAAGAAGAAGAAAAATTTTTCTCAAAAAAGGCGCATGCCCTCTTGAAAGCGCATAATCCCTCTTGCCCCCTTGAAATGCCTTACTTTTTTGGATTTTTTTGCATTCAAGGGCTTAGGGAATGTTGCATATGGTAGGCTCTCTGGCACTGAACAAAATAAGAAAATGGTGAATATTTGAAGGAGAAAAATTCATTTCTGAGTGTTTTAGGAGGCTTTTTAAAAGTAGGTGAATCTAGGTGGGATTGTCAGAATTATGTTAAACACAATCACCTGAAGAGTTTTCTTCAAGATGCAAAAGTTTGGGATAATTCAGCGTGTACTAGTTTATCAAAAATAGCTTCGTAAACTGGTTCAAAATTGCGACACCACTCCTTAAGCAAACAATTTATTCCGATGCAAATCGCGTAGGAACGGAAAAAAAATTTTGCTAAAACTGAAAACCGTTTTTGAGTTTCTATGTTAAGCTTGAGATTTTTTAATTTTGAGCAGGTAGCTGGCAATCTTTTTAGAATTTTTTTGTACTGAAACGGTAATATTTTTCAATAGGGGACTACGAATTTAAAAACATTAATTTAAAATGTTAAGCTAAAAAAAAAAGTGTATGCCGTTCGTCCCTACCTTAATCAGTATCAAATTAAAATTTCCTCGGGTTAATTTTACAACTAAGATTTAAACACTTATTTTTTTTTCAAAACAAACTGTCTTTTTGGCTATTATGAAGATTAAGTAATTGATCTCACCTTTCGTAGGTAGTAAACTGAATGGCTCTTGGTGACCTGTTACTTCCTCCTTCCATTCGATCACTTCGATTATCATAACTCCTCACTGTCATAATTTTTCTGCTCAGAAAAGGTGCACTTGACCCACTGAGCCATAAACTCAGCCGCGGTGTAGAAGCACGAGATCGGACAATATCTTTATGTTAGGGTGATTTTAGAAGAAATGGAAATTACGGTTAAATCGAATGTCCTTGAAAAAGATTTTGTTGGACTTAGGCAAAAAGTTGGAATTATCAAACGGAAATTGGCATATAAATGTGAAAAATATCCATGCGGAAATTCTAAAAAAATAAATAAAAATTGAAAATTTTTCAGTCGAAATAATCTACGAAGACTCTTCGAGGAAATAAAAATAATTATGAATTCGGAAACTATACAGTGCCCTCAGAGTGAGATGTTTTCCTCAGTTTAAGGGAGTACGGTCGCAAAATGGTACTTTTGTACTCCACTTTACCAGAAACTAAACCGGTTCCGAAACTTATGAGAATAGCCATTTGTAGATCTATCCTTAAGGGGGTACACGACTCTGATTTAATAAAGGCCTTAGAGGCATAAAAATGCTCCAAATTGTACGCGGTGATTATTAAGTGTACTAAGAACCAATCATCAAAAAAAATTTCGTATTTTTTGCATTTTTCGATTTTTTAAGTATTTTCAAAAGATGAAGTTAAAAAATAACGATTGCTCGAATTTGCCACTAAAACTTCAAAATATGACTTGACGTAGGCCACTTTCTCATCAGTGTTTACTGCTTTCTTTTGAGCTTACTTTCGAAAAAATCGAAGCATTTTTTTTTCGGAAATTTTGGAAATGATTAAAAAAACATATTTCGAGTTTAGCTGGAAATTGCAAAAAAAATGTTCTAAATCTCTACATATGTTCTGAGGAGTACTTGATAAAAATTTGAGCCATTTTGCAATATATCCTCGAAAGAGATAGATTTGAAGTCTGAAATTTGAGCTCAATTTGATATCCGTCTACGGAGGAGATAGATTTTGCAGTTTGGGAAAATGTCACTTGTTACGATACTGTACTATTGGTGTAATGGTCAAAAATAATTGTGATGTACTTTTCGCAGATTAAGGATAGATCTACAAATTTAGCAATTCGTTTTTCTCATGAACTGTTAGTTTTCAGTATATTCACCGAGAAATGTCAAATCAGGTCGTATACCCCTTAATCTACAAAAATAATTTATCAGAATAATTTTTGGCCGACCCTGGTCAAAATTTCAAATTCCTACTCCTCCTAGAGCTCACATAGATTCCACTAAAATTTGGCATGAACCACGGAAACAATAATGCTAGTATTTAAGGGGAATTAGATTTTTGAATTTCGGACCAGTATTTCTAGAACTGCCAAAAACCGCCTAATTTCGAGTTTACGCTCTTCAATTAACTATCCTCCTAGGTTAAATTTCAGAATGCAGTATAAATTTGAGAAAAGAAGGAGAATATGTATAGGTATTTTAGGGGATTAGATATTGAAATTTTGTGTTCAGTTCTAGAAAATCGCATTTTGTAACCGGAAGTTCGAAAACTCAACTACTGGGTCGGCTGGCTTATGTGGCCATTAGAGGCATAATAATGCCTCCAAAATGACGATGGTGATAGCTTAGTGTTACTACCGACCAATCATCAAACAAATTTTTCGAAATTTTTGGCTTTTTCGATTTTTTTCTAAGTATTTTTTCAAAGTATTTTTTCAAAATGAACTAAAAAATATACGTTTGCTTTTAATTTAACAACTAAAACTCAAAATATCATATAACGTAAGCCAAACTTTCTGATCAGTGTTCAGTGGGCTTTCTTTTGAGCCTACTTACAAAAAAATCGAAGCACTTTTTTTTTCGAAAATTTTTTCGTGGTCCCTAAAAAAATCATATTCGAGTTAAGGGGGTCTCTATAGGCAAAAATGGACTTTTTGAATTGCTTATTTCTCTCGGCATAGACATAGGAAGTGAATAAAACATTCTGATAAATTATTTCGTAATCTCTGAAGAGTTTGAATCATATTTTTAAGATAGCAGGTTGAACAACGCCTAAATGGTAACAGCGAGCAAAAAATTCTTGAAAAGCTGTGTTTTTTTCGTCCTGTTTAGGAAATGTTCAAATTTATTGCGATTAAGGCAAAAATGTTATTCTTTTTTTAATTTTCTTACTAAAAGGTATCAAAGCTGGCGAAAGGACTGTTTTTTGCTATTTTTGGCCACGAAAAAGTTGTATTTTTTTTCATGCTACATGGCAAACTATTTTTCCGTGCACTATAGTTTTCTTAATAATTTTTAACAAAACTGTTATGCCTGATGTAACGAGTTCATTTTTTAACTCCCAGGAGTACGATTGAAAATTTATTTTGACATCCATTTCGTCCAATCAGTTTTTTTTAAGACCAAACGATTTCGTAAGTTGAATGTTTTGGAAACGGTATTATAAACTATGACCAAATATTTAACCGTTCGAGCGCTAGAGCAGAAAGTTTTATTTTCGACTTTTGGTATTTTTTACGATTTTTTGAGTTTTTATGACTAAAAAGGCCACGTTGAGTTCAAAAATCATAAAATAGACCTCTAGCTCTTTTAGTTTCAAAAGATACGACTTGCCTATAGAACCTATATACTCAAAATAAGCTTTTTTCAAATTTTATTAAAAAATTTCAGATTGTTGAATTTTTCAAATTTTTATTTCTTTATATAATTAAACAATCTACGTGGAGATCAAAAATTATAAAATCCAGTCAAAATAATTTTCAGTACAAAAGATATGGGCTGCCTATAGAACCCCTTAAGGATGTGGGGCACGATAATTTGGCTCTTTTTACACATTTTCAATCAAAGTTTCTGAGAAACCTGGCTTCAGAAATAATTATTTTTTTTTCCAAATACGTAGTAACAACTCTTAAGGAGTTGCCAGTACTATTCAGAGCATCTTGATACCTCAACCTACGCTGAGAAAATGTTTTTAGTGGCGTCTCTAAAAAGTACTGAAAAGCCTACTCCTCATTCATTTCTCATCATTTTTACTTGTTATTAGCAATTTAACTTCCAAATATAAATGCGCATCTCCGAGCGGTAGAAAATTTTAAAAAATATGCCTCTAGTGCTCAAAACAGCGTTGAAAAGTCTAACCAATAGGTGTTTTGACCACTACAGGCAAATTTTTTAAATTTCTACCGCTCGGAATGCGCATTTATATTTGGAAGTTAATTGCAAATAAACAAAAATGAAATGAGAAAAATGAATGAGGAGTAGCTTTTCAGTACTTTTAGAGACGCCTACTAAAACATTTTCTCAGCGGTAGGTTGAGGTACAAGATGCTTTGAATAGTCTGGCAACTTCCTAAGAGTTGTACTACGTATTTGGAAGAAAAATTAATTATTTCTGAGCCAGGTTTCTCAGAACTTGCTTGAAAATGTGTAAAAAAGAGCCAAATCATCGTGCCCCACATCCTTAAGGTTGAATCAAAAAATTGACCGAGTTTAATTGTTCGTATTTGTATGAGCTAGCTTAGAAAAAAATGAATGAATTTGAAAAAAAAATCCTCTTAGGAGGAGATAGTTTTTCCGATGGATAATTGCCAAAAAACGGTGTTTGTCTGATATTCTAGAAAAACTAGAGCGAAA